>VZTI01003805.1:5418035-5458331 GCA_013397865.1 Struthidea cinerea
CGGGGGCGGCCAAGGCAGGCCGCGGCCTGGGACCAGCGCGGGCGGTGCGGCTCCGCCCCCCGCGCCTTCACCCGGGAGGGGTGGCCGGGGCCTCGGTCCCGGGATCCCACGGACAGAGCAAGAATACGAAAGCAAAGCTCCGTGTTTCGTCTATGCATTCTCAACATAAATCTACCACATGAACGAAAAAAAGGCTTTTAATTAAACACCAAACGTTAAGGGCTTTCTAAAAGGCTGAATTCAGCGAGCGCCACTGGGAGAGATGCCCACGGTGCGATGCTGACCCCCCGTGATATGACCGCCTGACCCCAACTCCTCCTTACAGTAAACGAGGTATGTTTGCCCCTGGGATTTGTCTCTGAAGGCACTGAGCATCAACGAACAAATTACACATAGTTACACAAAGTCATGAGCTGCAGCAATTCTCTCGTACCATCAGGTTGCTTCACAGAGGGAAGGGCATCTAAAACTACTGTTGAAACAGAGTTAGTGACAGAAATGTTCCCGTATTACCCTTAGATAGGGTGGTAATTTTTAAACAGAAACAACCAGAAATATTCACAGTAAACCAATAAAATTCAGAATGCTCAACCCCAACTAGTACCAGTAGAATTTAGTTTTAACCCAAAATTAATCAGAAGAATTTGTCAATTAGTTTTAACTCATTTAGAGCAGAAAAGGCAAAAGCATTGAAAATATTTCCTCCTTGCACTTCTGGTTTGGCCTCCCTTACAAAAAACTGCACTATGAACAACAAAACAGTATTTTGTGAGATAAGTCTGACATTACTGGATCTTTAAACCAGGAATATTACCGACAGTGAAAGCCACATTAAGAAGAGGCTTCTCACCTCACAGGGGCAGTCACAGAGGTCACTGGGACAAAGGTATGGATCACAGAGAAGTGAAGGCACATGAAAGAGAAAGCCAAGAAAGGACTGCTTTACCTCTCCTCCCAAAGGAAGAGCACATTAAAAAGTCACAACCTCTTTGACTTTTTATTCTCTTTGACTACCTCTTGACATACAGCTAATAGATATATGTCAGAGAAAGGTACTAAGTACTTCAGTATCTGATCAAGAGTACTTTCCTTTGAACTAATTTATCAAAACTAACAGCATAATAATAATAATTACTTAAATTTTCTGATGAAAGCTCTCTCAATAAGATTCAAGGTGTAACTGGTATAAAAGGCTAAAACCACTCCAAACATTCAAAAATTAAGAAGCCTTAAGAAAAAAGGCATCTAGATATCCTTTGTGTTTTTACAGTATCAATACAAGCGGGGCCTGTCTCACTGCAAGATTAAGCAAAACTTCAAAAAGAAAATGGATGCAGGTTACTTTTTTCTTTTACAAGCTCTTAATGTAACAAATACATACCCTTCTGATTGCATGGAAGTGACCATGTAAAGTTGATTTCTTCTTGCAGATCTTGAATTCTGTTTAACATGTTAAGAAAGAACTTAGATGTGTGGAAAAAGTTAACCTGAACCAACTTGCATATGTAATCTTAGTTATCGAGAGCATGTATTAAAATTGCTTAATTTATGAGAGGCTTATGAAATACAAATTTTACATTGTTCTGTTTGTAATGTCATAACAGTAATGCAATAAAGGAGGCAATGGGCTTTGAGATGTGCATAGCATGTCCATACCCTATGTGACTTCTCTGGCGTTAGTTTATACTGTTTTGTCATAAATAATGTCATTCCCACACAGACACTCTTTGTCTATCCAAAACCTCTATCACCCTCAGAGAAAAATCTTATTGCCCATATGCATAAAAGCCCCAAGTTCATCTCGGCACATGCAAGAAACATTCAATTTGAAGTGAAAAATGTATGGACACTTTCCTGGTAACAAGGCTGCATAACCTATACCACCACCCCAAGTCCTCCTGTGAGTGAGAGCGTGTGGCTGCCACCTCACTGCTCAGAGGCAGGGAGCTGGCACACCTGTGGTCACATACCAAGTACCTCAGCAGCAGTGTCTGTACTCCTGCATCTTCTCTGCTGAAAGTCTCAGTTTCTTTGCTCTCTGGAAAGCGTGGCTGGTCTTATTTTTTACTGGACTATCAAACCAAATGAAGGAGTGGAGGCACTCCAGAGACCTGTCCAATGCTGTAGCAAAGGAAAGAGTTAAGTAAAACCAATCAATTGGCAGAACAATAGGGTCAAGAAGATCCTACACTGCTAGCAGGGACAGCAAAACTCCTACCATGAGTGATTTATATCGAGTGTTTCTAAGCAATGTCATCACAGTCAGCATGTTTCAGTCAGCAAGAAATACACTTTAGAGGATGATGCCAAGCAAGAGACCTTCAGAGATGGAACTGCTACAGACCCAGCAGACCTAATTCCCAGAAAGAAAACATAATCTTGACACTGTCTTGACATTTTCTAGGACCAGATTATTAAATAAAATTTCCAAATTAACTGCATTTTGAATAGTTAATTTTTTTTTTTTAATTGAAGTATTCTCAGGTGGTATTTCTGTTGTGTAACTGATACATTGGAGCATCTTCATTCACCCAAGGCTTCTAGTATGAATCAAACCTGCCACTGGCACTGCTAACAGGATTCCAGACACTGAAATCTTGTAGACTAAGACCCAAAACTTGTAATGCATGGGCTTTTAAAATTTATCTTCTCTTCCCCAGCTGTTTTTTTGGTCAAGATACATCTACCCTACCTACTGCCTCCTCAAACTGTGAGTTACCATTTTACCCACTAACTTAGGTCTACCTTTTTTACAAGTTTTAACATTATGAAAGCATTGACTGGGGCCCATAGTCAGTTTACACATAAATAAGAAAGAGCCCACTAATTTCTCTTGCTCCATTGGCTGGTGCAGCCCACATCCATCATTCATTAAGACTCACTGAAAACTTAACAAACAGACCAAAATGGAAGTGATGAGCCTAACACAAATGTTGCTGCAATAATTTACCATATGACCCTTTCTCATCAGTTCCTCCTACACTCTTGCCAGAAGTTACCACTCTCCTTGAAGTCAACAGACAGAACCACGTACAATTACATCACTTGATGAATCATGTTAGATTTGTGGGTAATCTGAGCTTTAGGCAGCCATGGGATGTTTCTTAAGGAGTTCCGTTCTTGCTAAACCATCCCACCCTCACACTACAAACTGTACCAACCCAGCTGTTCTTGGGGCTCCATGATGAACTATTATGAAAAATAACACAGGGGAGAGTGCCAATCAGATTAATTCCTTGATAAGGTTCATAATGTGGCAACACAGTTTGGCATGACCCAGAGGCAGCAAGTAATAAGAGACTGGTTAAGCTAGGATGTTCACTAGAGAATTGCACATCAAATCTGTGCCCAGATGAGGTTTTGCACTGTGCCTGAGGCACAAGAGGTCCTTCCTTTCTGCCAGCTCTGCAACACAAGTAAACTTTTGACAGGAAATGAGGTGGACTTTAGGGCAATCAAGTTGTAAGCCAAGAATGTATCTACCAAAGCAAGTGAAGTGAAAACTGGTGTACTTACTCTGTTAATGTTTCATTATTTGTCCATTATTTTTATTTGGGCAAAGGAACATCTGCATTTGGAGAAGTACAATGTGTATTACCAAGATAATGTCCATCATCCTCTGGATGCCTCTTAAGGAATTATTGTGTGGACTGAAAATGACATAACTATGAATAATTTTAAGAAAATGAGTGATTTAGTTCCTGTATATATATGTGTGTGTGTGTGTGTGTACATACATACAATGAGTAGTCATGTGCACCTAGAAAATTCAGAGCTGGACAGCTCTTTAAAAGAACATTTATTTCAAGTCTAGAAGTTAACAAAAAATATTAAAAAGACAGAAAAATGGCCATCAATGAGGTTTAATTAGAACCAGAAAATGGATATACTGATACACTAGAGGCTAAAGGGATGAAATTATTGTTTCAATAAGACCTAGCCATTAGAAAAAAATGCAGTTATACAAAATACAGGACCTAAGTGATTATCAACTTTCATAAAGCACTACCAATGCAGTGATGTTTACTGACCAAGTTTCACCAGAAAAAAAAAATTAATGAAAAATGCTCTGTCCTTTCAAATAATAGGAATCAGGTTTACTGTTTGCACTTGATGGCATTGTGACCATTCCTTTGATTTGTATTGTATTTCAAAGCATAAATGAAACAGGAAATTTGTAAATTATAGAAAAATAAGAGTAAACACCCACTGAAAAATTGACAGCAATAAAGAACTGTTGTTGGAACCATGGATTCTTTAATAAAGAACAGCCACTTACCTCATGATATCAGATTCTTCAAAACATTTATCAGTTACAGTCTCAATATTCATGGGTCCTCATGCACCTGAATTTGAATTCTTTTGGCCAAGAGTGTGTATTCAGACTGCCCTTATGCCCTTGATGTCACTGTGTACCCTTTCCAGATACAGAAAGAGAAGAACATAACTGTCTCTCAGTAGTAAGGAAGGCTGATTATGGAATACACAAGGAGATCACATTGCAAATAGAATAAAAATACATCCTTACTGTAAGTAACAATTTCTTCTTTGAGATTCCTCACCCTCAGGAGTTATCTATATAGTAGTTCAGATCAACTGAATTAAACTGAACAAAAGTCCTGTGGTTTTTGAGTGGGAGTGTCCATGCAAGATTTACTCTGCACTAACTGATTTATTTTCAAGTTATCCCTTTATTTAATTTGCTTGAATTTTCTTTAGTGCTATCTATTGATAGCACTAAAGAAAATTCAAGCAAGGTAACAGCAGTTCAGAGTTCATTGACTAATCATCTGAAGACAGTTTATGAAATGCAAGATTTTATCTTGGTATCTTCAAGTTGAGCAATATGACCAGACTTGTTCCCTACAGAAACACCAAGTTGCATACACAGTTACACAAAGTTGCAGCAGCTGGTCATGCTAAGAGTGTACACCATTCTTTATGCTGGTTGCTTTAAACAAGTTACTTCACACTACAATGTGTAAGAAAGAAAACAACATTCTGCTTCTCAGCCATCAGCTGGTTTTGCACCTTGTTAAGAATTACTAGGATTGAGTTTACTGGAAAATAATCTTACTGACTTTTCTATAGGGTTGGGTTTTTTTAATCAAATTGGTGACAAGGCCAAAAAAATTTTGGAAGATCAGTATAGTGTTAAATGCTTTTAATTGCAAGGTGACAAACAGCCTTTTGAAAAAAACTTTGTATTTTGATCTCAGTTACAGTTGTAAGCCATAAAGAAACAGTCAGGAGGGCAAGTGCTACTTCTGAGAATCAAAGAAACTGAGCTTCATGAGAGTTAATTTATACTGTAAACTGGATTGGAGCATACACAAGTTCCCACGTAGTATTTGGAAATAAAACAGTGGAAATAGGTAATGTTTCTTGTTTCAATATTTAATCCAAGCAGACACAGACACAGTTTATAAAATTACTCTATTGCATTAGAGTTCTATATAGCATTTAGGTTTTATGAATGTTTTTCCTTCAGTGTAGCATATATTCATATTCCAAAATATCTTTGCACAGTCTTTGTGCAACTACATGCTAAAAATCTGCAAATGCACACTTAACACTAAACAGCACAAAAAATACATTCTGTATCCATTCATATGCAAATTTAAAACATTTCACTTGGCAGATAAACAATGAAAAGTTATTTTAAAAAAATCAGAAACTACAAAAATGCGCACATAAAAGTCTTCCCTTTTGGATTTTTAGTAAAATACTGCTCTGTATAAGATCTAATGAAAAACTCCAGTGCTTACAAAATACTTTATATCTATGAGAAAAAGAAATGCTTAAATTTATATCTGTATGAGTTAAACATAATGACCTTGTTAAAATATAAAAATGAAATCAAAGGGGACATGGCATAGAACAATGCAGATGTCGCATCTACCAGGACATGTAAAACTGTAATTAAGTGGGCACCAGGCAGTCAGTATCATAGAATAGATAAACTAAAAATCAGGGACGAATACAATATGCAGCAGCTAAAGAATAAAGTGTTTAACCACCTATATATACTACACATAGCAATTCCACTTGAAGAGGGAGCAAAAATCTTAGTCTGAAGTAGAATAATTTTTAAAAATTGCTGTGTTCACTGGTATATATGAGTACAGCATCCTCCATAACTTTGTTTCTCAAAAATCTGCATAAATTGGCTACACAGGCACATCAAAATTCTGTGATGCAGTAGTCTTACATAGCCTCATCTCTGTCATGGCGATTTTCAAACAGGTATTTTCTCTTTATGATCAGATCATTCAGACAGATATGGTGGACTGGCTCAATGTCACATAATGGTTTCTAAAATATTGGCATGGCAGCATCATGTCAGTCTTGTGTTGCTAATGACAATAAAAACCCCAAAACCACAACTTTCGCTTCACAGCATGTGGCTTTGAACCTCTTGAGACTAGATGACTATAAAGAGAACAACAAAATCAATGTAATTTAAGACTATATGTAGACTATTCCACAAGTTTTGTGATACTAAGTAAAATAAAATAAAATTTCTTAACCTTGTTTTTACCTCCGTGATCCTTTTTATAGGGCTTGCCGCTATCCTACAAATACTGCTGAGCCAACAGCTGTTTCGGAGAAATAAAAATTAAAAAAACTGTAACACGGTAATAATGTGAAACGTCATACTACACTAAGAAATGGAGGCAAAAAAACAAATGAAAGAAAGTCTACAGACTTGCAGACCCAGAATGAAACCTGTTCAGAAGCAACAAAATGCATCACTTAGGTATGCTTTATTTCTGGTTCCTGGGCCTTAGAGGAAAAATACTTTTTTTTTTCTAGAACAGATTAGAATAAGGAAGAAAAATAAAATTTAATCAATGTCAGTATACAGCACCAACAGAGGTTTCAAATTTCTTCTTAGACTGAAGATTTTATATTAATGTCCATAAGAATGGTACATGTGGGTTAAAAACCATACAAAGACCTTTGAGCCTTCTCTTTTTCCTATATGAACTAAAAATCACATAGTTCTGTCCAAAAATTCAAGTCAGCTTTTTGTCTGAATATTCTTATGGAATCAATAGCAACACTTTCTGATAATTTAATTTTGCAACACAGAAATTTTCTCACAAAATTAAAAAAATAAATATTAAAAGTCACTAGTAATAAAAAATAACCTACTATGGAGAAGGTTTCAGGGCACAGACTATTACAGGAAGAAAGAAATGTACTCTAAGTAAACATAACTTTGACAGCCATCCGGCAAAATGGGACATCTTTAAACTCTGGCCATTTTTATAGTTTAGAAAAAAATCAGGATATCACAAGCATTTCGGAGGCTATGCACATCTGTAGTAGATAACTTTGTTATTTTATCATTGGAAAACAATTAAATTGGTAGATTAAAAAAAAGTTAAATGTACTTTACCTAAGGGGTCTCTACTTTGCAACTATAAGTTTTTTATTCAATACATCCTATAAATTAATCTCCTGGAACAGATTGTGCAAGAGCAATGACTTTTTGCCACTCTAACACCAGACACACAATAACTGTGTTCTGAAAGCTGTAAAGCTGTTGCCCTGTAGTACAAAACCCAGCAGTTCATACTTAGAGTGGACTTGGCAGTTTCTTTGTAGTCAGCTTTTAGTTACACTGATTCAACTCAGAAGGACCTGGAGAGCCAATATAAAAGCTGCATTTAAATAATTTTTCCTTTCTGTCTTATTACACTATTTAAAAACAAGCTAGAGTACAAAATGTCATGCTAAACACTGTTAGATGCCCAACTTATTACTGCTCCATATCCCTCCCAAAAAGCACATCAAACCTGAGTTAAGGTTGCCACTGTTATTGCTGCTTACCCAATATCGTCTGTAAGCCACTGTTCGGACACCTGGGCACAAGGGATGGCATGGCAACCCTAACTCAGTATTTCCTGGCTTTTGCTAATTTAAGTGAAAATAAAATAAAGTTTTAACATAATTTTTATAGTTCTAATGACAACCTGAAAATCATAGCAAATAAAATGTATTTCCTTCTATATTAAAGTGGCTGGTCTTTTTAATAGAGATTTCTGATTTTTTTAAATGATAGAACATAACAGTGGGGAAGGAGTTAAAGATAAAATACACCTAGCTACCAGATTTATTCTGAAGATTTTGGTGCGCCAAAATTGACAGCCAGTTTTCTTGGCTTTCGCTTGCTGGATGTGTTTGGTGTTGATTTGTTATGAGGAACACTTGGAGTAGCCACATTGTCTTGAAATGAAACAGTGGATTGAGCAGCTTGAGGAGATTTTAAAGAGGCTGAAGAACTATCTTGCTGAATGTGGTCAGAAGACATTGGCTGTTCATTCTTTACTGGTGCAGCTTGAGGGGAACTCTGAAACTCCTTGAGTTCAAAGTTTTTCTTGCTAGCAGCCCTTTTTTTAGTTACCTTTAAATTAAATAAATATTATTTAACAGAATGCATTCTCAAAAAACTGCAAATAGTCCACTTTCAGAAAACATGCATACATATTTTAACAATAATTTTCTAATAAAGAATAGTACTTCACAAGGAGGATGTTGTTGCATTCATCTTGTAGGCCCATTTTTTTACAAGAATCAATATTAACACAAACCTGCTGCTCTTACCTGCAGAGGTATAAACTGGTTGTGAGAACCAACTGGTATAGTTCCTGCAAGAGACACATTTCCTGGATAGGAACCAGGATAATAATGCTTAGGCACTGGAGTTCCCCAGGGCACTGGACCAAACATGTGAGTCGATGGAGGCATCATATTAGCTACGAAAAGAAGAAACTTTTAGCTCACTTTCCTCAAAAAAAGGATATAAACTCCCCAAGAGCCCAGGACTACTCCAGCTACATCTGTCTGCACATTGTTTATCTTTCCAGTAAAGCCTCATATGCTTCATATTTACTTCAAAATAGCTAAGTATTTATTTACTATCAAAACCCCCCAAACAAACAGAACTACACCTAGATGACAACACAATTAAGAGCACTGAAGTCATGGTATCTGCATTCCAGAGTGCATATAATTTGGGATCTCTGCATTCTCAGCTGAGCCAACTGTATTAGCAGAAGGCTGCAAGTTTAGGCCGTTGTTTTGGAACACAGCAACAACAGAGCAACCCCATGGAAAAGAGATGTAGCATCTGCTGTATGGGTTTCTAGGATGCTACAATGGTGCTGACTCATTTACAGCTAGGTATTAATGTGAACTGCAGTAGAATACAAAACAGCCAGGAGCCAGAAATATCACCAGAACTTTTACCAATTTTTGGGGGGTTACTTACCATGCTCATGTTTAGCAGTGTACAAGAGGACTGTGATGTAGCTTTCACTTCAGTGAAAATTGGTTATAGACAAAAACACTATGCATGAAGAAACATTAACTATATGGGATGGGGGGAAAATCTATGTAAAACATCAAGGAAGTTATTTCTTACAAATTCTGGACTGGGACTATCTGCTTTGAAATGATTACTGTTATTTTGAAGGAAATAAAATGGAAAAAGCACTTAAGACTGAAGGGATAAATACATTCTTGAGGAAAAGAACTAATTAATAGAGGTGATTCTTTATACTAAATTAATCTGCACATTGATGAGGAGAGGATCACACACTGTTCTCAAAACTGTTTAGACATACAAGTACATACATGAAGACTAAAAAAAATGGGGCTTTCTGGAAGGCATTCATTTTCACATAAAGAACCACCACAATTAGAGGATATCATTATATTATTTGAAACGTGTACTAGTCAAACACCTACCGGGGGGCTGTGCAAATACTGGAGGAATTGATCCAGGTGGTACAGGAACTCCTAGTGGCTGATAATTTGGAAACACTGGTGGAGGCGGAGGTGGAGGCGAAGCAAAGCTTACTCCTATAGAACTCTATGAAGAAGGAAACAGAGGTTTACCAACAGATGCAGTGCAACAGAGACAAAGATTTGAAAAGATTTTTTACATCCTCACCAAGCGCTGTAAAGCAAAGAGCGCGGCTTTCTCCTTCGCTTCAGCTTCGGAATGACACTGCGGTCCATGAACCAATAAACCATTTGACAGCTTTATGTGGCAAACTGTCATGGTCTAGAAAAAAGAGAGAAAATATTTTTGAGGGAATTTGTGTTGCTAACAAACTGTGAGACAGAAACAGATTTGTTTGTTTGTTTGTTTTTAAAAAAGGCAACAAAGGGAGCTAAGGTTTATTTTCAGATAGATTTCAGTGGTCAGTCCAAATATTTAATACGTAACAGCTGATATCAAGTTGAGAACTTGTACTTTCTCAGAAAAAACGTTTTACCTGTGGTGTTTTCAGGAAAGAGAAATCTGGTTGTGACATTCCAAGAAGAGAACAAATACGAGAAAGTTCAGAAACAGTAGACAGTGCAGGCTGTGGACAAGTGAAAGGGTGACCTCCAGTTTCTATTGCTGGTGTGTTCTGGGGGCCTCCAGGGCTATGCTTGTTCATATAAGCAGCTGACAAAAGGGAAAAAAAAAAGCTGTATCACAAGTATTTCCTGCACTAAAAGGATGGCAACTTGGTTATTAGCAAAAAAAAAAAAAAAAAAAAAANNNGAAAAAAAAAAAAAAAAAAAAAAAGAAAAAAAAGCTTATTTGATTTTTTGATTTTTTCTTGTATTTTCATATTGTTTAAAAAAACCAGGAGAATTTATCTGAAGAGAGTTTTAGATCCAAGTATAGAAGTACAATTGAAAAAATATGGAAATTTTATTACTATATTTTGATAAACAGTACTCTGCTGAAACTGTGTTCTAAAATGTCACTACAAGGTGAAGCTGAACTATGAGCTGATGGTTAAACATACCCATTTTTTTTGTTGGTCTATATTGCACAGCAGCTCCATGGCAATCCTGTCTACTAGAGGGAGCAGGAACATCATTAACTTGTGATTTCACTTCATTCCTTGTTTGCAGATCTGAGCCATCTATCTTCAAAATCTCTTTGAGCATCTGTGTTCCTTTCTTTAAAAATAAAATAAACCACTCAGGAACATGCTGGCATTCAGATAACGTGACCTTCTTAACACTGATTATCATAACTGGTAACAGAATCTGAATTTTTGTTTTCCAATCAGTTATATTTTATCAAAGCAAAGATAACAGCATCTTAGCATAAACAAATGTGTTTGCTAATTTTCTTTGATAATAACTAATTAAAAACTCATTAATATGTTTTAAAAAGCAGTATGAGGTTTCATGGAGTTTCTTTAAATAGAAACATTGATGCTAAGATAGCAGATGCTAAACTGCAATGTGATGATTCCTACAATATACAGACCATGGCAAACGACTGTGGTGACAGATGTTCCTCGTTTGCAGCTCTCACTTCCTTGGAATAAGTCTGCACTTCATTTTCTTTGGAAATTTTCAAAGAAGCTAGAAGGCTTTCCAGTTCATTGTCCTTCTTAAATTAAAGAAGAAAAAAAAGATACATCAACTTTGTGTATTTACAAGCAGAAGCAAGAGGAAGGGTGTATGAATTTGAGGTTAATTTTATTCTCATTCAGATTTTTTTCTCTTAGCTTGGGCAGGTCACAGTCATGTCTGTTCAGAGTGTGAACACATATTCAGAGACTGCATCAAGTTCTACATATTAAAATATGCAAGTATTGACCAAGAGAGAATTGATTTAAAGAACAATCAAAGTCACACAGGTCTGTCATCCTTTTAAAACATGAATTTGCACACAAGTAACCAGGAACAACTGGAACAAAATGGACTGGAAACTGAAGTTACTCAAAAAGCACAAGAAAGTCAGCTCTCTAGATCCTACCTTTCCACCTGTGCAGGGACCATCAACTGCAGCCTTCTGAATTACAGGCATGTTAGGACTTTCATTCCTCTTCAAAAGTTTGACATTGTACTTATTCACACCTGCAAAATTCTGAAATAAATTGCAGCAATTATTATTGAACACTCTATTACTCATTTTAACATAATCATATTAGAAATGATATTAGAAAGAGCTTTCACAAGCTAATATTCTTAGAGGATTTCAGCTTACTGAACACCTAGCATTTGTGGTTTTGCATTACGGCATAGCTTTTAGAGTCTAAGAGGAATAGGAAAGTTGTTTGGTATCATCATATATTTTATGCTCTTCCTCTCATATTCTGTATATAAACCTCTAATGAAAAAAAAATTCTCCAAATAAAGTTTAACGTTTACTTACTAAAATAATCAACTAAGAGGCCAGTTAAAGTCAAATCTTTAAAATTATAAATCACATCAGAGTAAAATGAAAGAATGGATTTACTCAGTACAGACAAAATTACCTGTTGGTTTGACATTTTATTATGTGGTTGACTTTCACCTCTTGTAACTTTGGAATCTTCTTTAACTACAAAAGAATGCATTCTTTTGAAATGCTCTTAAAAACTGTAATAATCAAGACTCAAAGAAATTAGTAACTCCATATAAATACACAGAGTTGCATTAGTTTGAATGGTTTTATCAAATGTTTAATTCTTACTTCCCAGTCATTTGGTGTATGCTTTTCTTCTAGGATAAAATAATATCAAGTATATCCAATAATATATCTAATTTTCTATTCTACAAATATGAACACAAGCAGATTTTCAAAGACACATGTGGTTTTTTTGTTTGGTTTTTATATTAGATGGGTGGCAAGTCAACAGAACACAGAACAACTTGCCTAAAAGGTTCAGGATTAAGGGTGGAAAAATCCAATATGCACATCCAGGCCATTATTTGACAGTAGCAAGTGCAATGCAGTGTTGATAAAACTATAACAAATTATTTCCTGTCAATAACTACAAAAAGCCACAAAGCTCATCAGGCATTTCACTGAAGGTCAGATAAAGCAAGTAGTTCTTCTAAACAAAGTTTCTAATTATAGTACTTACACTTTTTATAAGGCTCCTGTTTTCTTTGCTGACATTTAAAGCTGCCGTCATTGAAGCCTGGCTTATAAAACTGATGGCCAGTTCCCAGCTTGATTTCCTGAGGTAGAACTGCACCCTAGGGTTTCAAACACCAAAGCTTAACCAGAAAACTGGGTATCTTTTATTTACGTAGTAGTGCCCTATGATTACCCCTTTCCAGAGCTATGCATACTGCACGTAACACCACTTTCATCCAGAGGATTTATTTGTAACATGAAGTTTTCTGATACAATGAACTGATGTATGAAGTTAAGTACCTTCATATTTTGAAGGCAGGGATCTGTTTAATGTTTCTATACAAACCTTCTCATGAATGTTTTGTTGAATGTGATGAGACTTCCCAGAACTCTGCAATGACTGCCATATGCTGCAGAATTCATCATCTTGCTTACTCTGTGCCTGACAAAACAAAAAACAAGACCCTCAACAAGCTGAGCAGCAATAAATTCAACTTTTGAACAGCTAAGTATATACCAAGACATTCTGGAAATCATAAGGTTTAACAGTCCTCAGATGACAGGTATTTTTATACTGACACTAGTACAAATTGCAGGTAATTAATTACAAAACAAGCTGTTGTAGTGGATTGTATTTACAATTTTTTACCAAGAATCACTACTAAACTTAAATGAGCTTATTTTGTTTTGCAAGTGGCTTTGTTGTGTTATTAATTGAAGTTATGAGTACAGGAAAGATGATTAAGTATAATGAAACTCAGATAACAGTTCAGATTTGTTTCAAAATCATGCTTTCATACTGGGAGTATTCTTAGATTTTATTTTTAATGATTTATTTTGTAAGGCCTTACCAATAAGGCTCAATTACTTTATTACATTACAGGTATGTTATCGCAAAACTGAAGCCTAGCTATGCAAAAAACCACTTAAAAATCTAATATCTAAACGAGGATAACACAGGATATTATATTCTCTCAAGAACCGCGAGCAGTTCTGCTCCAATCTGTATCTGAACTAAAATATCTGATGTACTAAAACAAAGCAATTTATTAATCATGAGAAAATGACAGCCACCCTGAACAGAGGGCCAAAACAGAGACATTTGGGTCCGATACTAAATGAATCTGAACACTCACTTTGTTTTTCTGATTGCCACTCAGAAATGATCCTTTCTGGGGTGAGTTAGAGTTGCCCTGATTTTCAGCCCTGAGATTGTAATGCTGTCTTCCATTCAGTTGCTAAATCATTGAGAGAAAAAAAAAAAATCAGAAATGTTTCATTGTCTTACATTGTCTTTTGGAAAGCAGTTTTTCTTCTATAGACTTGAAAAACATAAGACAACTGTTTTCAAACACACTTATAGCAACATGAAGTTGCTAGTTAAGGTAAGTTGCTTTAAAGAACTCTCATTAAAAAAGTAAGTGTCATTAAACCACCAAGAAGCTGAATACACCTGTAATTTTTCCTCCTTTATTGTAGTTTAAAATTAAATCATAACCAAGAAGCAAAACTGATAGGGAAATAATGTCTTCCCCTTCTATGCATGGACAAACAGCCTACAGGAAGCATTAATTGGATCAAAGCTTTAAGGAAATAATTGCATCTCTGCCCAAACACACTATCTGTTGACACCAAATATGGTGTCACTGCTCCAAACTAAGTATCTGTCTCTCAGAAAAGCAACTGGAGTTACTCAGAGCAGAACAACTGTCAACAAGGAAATTTTAATCCTTTTCATTATTAGATTAATTCATTCCTCCAACATAAGATTTATTCTACTTCTAATATATTGACATAAAAACTAAATTTTGTTTGGACCAATGAAGATAACCATGTCAATACTTCAGATTCTAGGGAAAAACATTTTTGTACAAATGTAAGAAAAGTCTTACTTGAGTAGGAACAAAAAGGGAGCGAGGAGAATGGTTGAGGCCTCCCAGATGCACTTTTTGTGAGCATACAGATGACAGATCAGATGCATATGAGTTGTAGTTATTCACTGCTGGCTGAGGTTTAACTATGGCCATCAGCTTTTGGTTTCCCATTTCTGACCGACTACCATGAGACAGGTTAATTAAGGCACTTGAGGGCAGGCGATAACCTCTGGCAGGTGAGCACCTTAAGAAAAGTGAATTCCATAGTTGTTTCATGCAGTTTAATTGTTGCCAAAAGATAATGACTCAAGTGTGAACAACAGAGGCTGAAAAAAATATTGAACTCGAGTAGCATTGCAGACAACCTGAAACCCATGGCTCCCCTTCGCCCTCTGGCTGTCAAACAGTAATTACCACCACTCTCAGTTTATAATGTACCTTTCAGTGCTGAGCTTAAAGAAATTTTTAAGATGAGTGAATTGTTATAGGATAGTTCTGTAGCAAATATTTCTGTAAAAGAACCAGAAAACAATATTCTTTTATTTTTCGGAAATGAAAACTGAAGTTTCAGGTTCAGTAGCAGAATTACATACTGAAGTTAAGCAGCATTTCTGAACACTGAGTATTATCTGTGTTACAGGACATGCAAGGGCTATCTTTTGTGCAATGATTGCTGAATGCAGGTAGTAGGTAAGAATCTCCTCTAACTTCCATAATTAAAACCTTGATTTAGATAAGAACAGTAAAATGAAGCCTGCTGGGTATATTTGAGCACTTACAGGTTTAGCTGTTTATTTAAATACAGAAGAGTTCTCACACTTTTAAAAACAAAAGCACCTCCACCTCCTGAAGATCAGGTCAGGTTTTTAATGGTGGCTGGAATTTAGTGCCTAAGTATTGCTATTGATAGTTCAGAGTCCCTCCTTCAGAGGAACAGATGCTTTCTGGCTAGTTTTTAATCTACATGTTGAATACATACTGATAAGAATCTATTCTCTACATATTTATTTAGACATCTGGATCTAGTGCTTTATTCTGCTGGTTCGTATTTGCTTTCTACAAGTCAGAAGTTTATACACCAAAAAAAGCCTAAAGAGCATTTCCACAATATATATGCTTCATAAAAAGCATCACTACTCAAAGAGAATAAAGAAACACATAAGAAATAAAAACTGACCAACACTGCCAAGAAACAAAGTTTTAAGAAGAGGCATTAAACATATCCAACCAAACCAAAGTCAGCAATTTCATGCCATTTATACCAATAGAATGAAATGACACTGAACTCCCCCATACAAACCTTATAGTGAGGCCTCCAAGAAATTCTTCATCAAACAAAACTTCAAAGAGCACATCTGTTTCTCTAGCAGCTATAGAAAAGAAAGTAAAATGTCATCCTATATAGGTTACATTAGTTACTTCCATCTATATTATGTAAATATCTATACTAGCTATGCAATAAATAATGTAAAGACCAAAAATGAACAACAATCCCCCAACTAATTTCTGAGTAATTTCATTAACAGGAATTTGGAAATGCCTCTCAAGGTCTCACATATGTCTGTCCTTTAAGATATAGTTTCAATAGAAATGTACCATGCATAACACCTTACCAATGTGCATTAATAGAACTGCAGTTTATAGCAGTATGTCACAGTGGTCAGAAACTGTCAGAAAAGAGATGCAAGGCGCTTTTACATTCAGGCAGTCAAACTAACAGCTTTAATATTAACTTCTTGCACAATGATAGACTAATACACCTTTAGAATTATATTAGTATATAATAATTATGGAGAAAAGAATATTTCTTTAAAAAAACCGCACCCAAGTCTTGTCTATTCGAGATTCTATTAGATGCAAACTGAATGAGAAAGCAACGACTGAAATGGCAGGTAAGAAAACCATTTGTAATACTAGATCTCAAACTGCTACACTCTGTGGGGCGTGATAAATCCTGTTATTTACTTGAAATAGATTCATGGTTGATTTTCTTGTCAAAGAAGGTATAAATCCATGCCAATTAATGGAAATGGAAGATCACAGAATAAAAATACAAATTCAAAATAAAACAATTTAAGACAAATCATATTTGATAAAGTTTTATGTTCAATGTATGTATTAAGGCTAATACTTGGTTTTACGTTTACTTCACATAACTTTGCCCATATTCTCCCGTAACTTCATTTTGCTCCTGTTCTGATCTGCCTTCTTCATATTAAGAAGAAACAAAGAGTAATTTCTAATTCATATAGGAAGGAACATAGAGTAAGTAATTTCTTATTCAAAGAAAAGCTGTGTAATACATGAAATTCAAAACAGTAAATATGTCATTAACAGCTTCAAGCTGCATATGCTTCATAGTGAGAAATGAGTGCATTCACAACCATTACACAAAACGCTATCCTAAAGCCTGCTTTCACATCGCTAGCTGAGCTGCTATATAGCTGTAATCATGAAGAAAATATTACCTCCTTTAATTCCTATAATGGTGCCTCGTAGACCAACTGGAACAGAAAAGTTCTCTCTGACATTGACAACACGGTCAAACAGCCTGTACTCTGCATCTCGATCTGGAACAACCCCCTTCTGCTGTTCTAATGGCTGACAATAACCAAAAGACTGTGTTAATGTATGCAAAAGAATAAGGATTACAATAAAAATGCATTTATAACAATATCTGAGACACACTATAAAGCAAAACCATAGAAAAATTCCCACCCCCCCAAACCACCCCAAAAAATAAAAACCTTCCCTCTCCAGATTCAAAGCAAACTTTCTTTTTTTTCCCCTTGCACCTCTCACTCACTGCTTCTGCCTGAAAAACAAGTGTTGTACACTAGTTGATCAAGAGGATCAATTCAGACAGAACCAAAACACTGAGTGCAACCTGCCTATATCAGTAACATGGGCAAGATAAGCAGCTGGTCCTATGTCAAGAACTGAATAAAAAGTAAAACAGGGCAAAAGAGACAGCAGAAACACGTTTTATTTTGCCTTCATTATAGAGACAATAAGAACTGTAGAAGCATAAAGGACAGAAGGTAGAAAAAACCTGAAAATCAGTGTCCTACATGACAGAGTTTTGTAGTTAGAAAAAATTCTCTCTCCTTGTAGAGACAGACTACTGTTCTCAAAATTATGTTCTAGAAGGCATAATAGAATCTTTCCTTTCATCAATACCGTCATAAAATTCCATTCTCCTAAAGCTGGTAAGCTTAGGTAAAATAAATATGATCTGGACAACTTAACCCCCACCCAACCGGTTCCCATCACTTACTCTGTACAGCAAATGGGGTTTCACAGTTACTCGCACCTTCTTGTTGCTCTTCCTCTGCTAAAGGAAAGGAACAGAAAGTCTTTACAAATCAGTGTAGGATTCTTCAGTTTCTTTTAGATAATGGTATATAGCTTTAATGAAGTCTTTAGAGTAAGTCTGCTTTTTAAAACATGGTAGATTTCCTACCAAACCATTAGTTGTCTAATTCCAGATTTCCCACCAATTTTATTAAGATGTACTTGAAAGTTATTTGAAAAAAATCAGCCCATTATTTCATATGGCTTTGTCCTTAGCTTTTTACTTAAGTAACTTCCTAGGCCACTTTTTTCCTCTGTGGTCTTCAGAAAATAGCTTTCTAATTTTCTGCCAACCAAAGAGAAACTGCAGGGGAAGAACAGCTGGGATTGCATGTAAAAAGAGCACTTTAGTATTTTTCAACATATACAGATACCTGTTCCTTTACAAAACCACGGGAAGGCACAGCTCAGAGTATTTCCCACTGCTGATAAATCACCCCTGAAAGACTGAATCTCTTACAAGGATTAATAATGAACTCTTCTGAATTTCTGGGATAATTCACATTACAAATCCAGATTTTACATTATATTCTGTGTCCTTTATCTTTGGAATGGCAAGTAATCTTCAATGGTCTTATTCAAATTCAAGAACTTCAAAAATAATGAGCAGCTGCTTTTTGGTTCACCCCTGCTCACAATGATACCAAGCTGCATACCTTGCATTTCTCTATTTCTTCTTCAATTTTCTCAACAATGGCCGCATCCAAAATTTGCAAGTCACAAGATGAGCGAGACAAAGCAGACACAGGATGTGCCTTTAACCAGGCAACAATTTCTTGCACTTTCTCAGCTCTGAATAAAAAATGACATGAATGCTTTTAACTGCATGTACCAGGCATTTTACCACATTCCCTAATTTAATCAGTCAAGTATTATCATACAGGCCAAATGATTGTATAATTTCATAAAGTAATGGAATCTAAGAGTTCTGTATGATTTAAGAAAAGTCTGAATTATACAATACTGTTTCAAAATCATAACCTAAAGTCTTGTTTCAGAAAAAAAAAAATTATGAAATTAATTAAAAGAATTCAGCAAATTAAGTTTGCATCCAACCAACAAACTGTGTCCAGATGTTATTAGTGGTTCTGTGACCAGCTGTTTCTCACAACAGAGTAAAAAAGAACTTCACAGGACAATCCTCTCTGATAAAATGGAGCAAAACCTTGAGATTCTTTTAAGCAAAGAGTCCCGCACTGGTGTATCACCAGGTAACAGACCCGCAGAGTGCAGTGTCCTGCAGGTTTACTGACTGAAGCCTGTGAATTGGGTTTATTGTCTAACAACTAAAGCTGTTTCACGTTACCATACTGTGCCTGGAACTAAGGTTGCTATTTTTCTCCCATGAAAATGAATAAACGTATACTAAAAATGTGCAAAGTACTTTCAACTCTGTAAGACTTCTTTTTCAAATTTGAAGTGATTTTAGACAATTGCCACAATTATTGGTTATTTTTTCAAAAATTATCTTTATGACTAGCCATAGCTATGCTTACTGAAGATTATTTTAAAAGCAAGGATTATGAAGTAGCCACTAAAAATTATATTTCTCATTTACAGGGTTTTTTGAGGTTGAAGTCTGGCAGAAACTTGGATTCCACAACTCAGAAATACAGCATTCAAATAATGTTTTCAGCCATCACTGAACAATCAGGCTGCTCGAGGAACAGCAAGGTTTCAGTTACCCAGCAGCCACTACACGATCACTACCAATTTCACAATTGTCAGTTTTTATTCTCCATATCGTAGAAAAGAAATAAGGACTGTGGCTTACCCATTCTCATCCTCTCCAGGCCAAATGTCATCTTCATAGCAGATATCTTCCTGGCTGTTCTTGGCTACATAATTAAATAGTTCAGGCACCCTAAAAAACCCCCGAATATATGGA
Source organism: Struthidea cinerea (assembly GCA_013397865.1). Lineage (NCBI taxonomy): Eukaryota > Metazoa > Chordata > Aves > Passeriformes > Corcoracidae > Struthidea > Struthidea cinerea. The sequence continues at coordinate 5,438,026 of VZTI01003805.1, forward strand.
AGATAACTTCAGTTTCACATCAGCATAGACCAAAAAAAAAGCCCCATCAAAATCAAGGCTGATGGGCTTCAAAATTTGTGGAGCCCAGATGGGTTATTTTTTACTTAATTTAGCATCATACTGCTAATTTTTCATAGGCAAGCTGTTAACAAAATTACTCTATCCCAAAATAGAACACTGGAAGAAAAGAAACAAACTCATCAGTTCTTAGAAGATCTGTGACCAGAGGACAAATTCCAACAATTGATACAAAGGTGGGTAATTTGGATGAAGCTCATATCCAATAATTTACCTTTCTAAATACTCAGCAAGTAGTTGTTCTACAGCAGAAGAATACATCCATTCGTTTCCAACTTTCTTAGTATAGCCAGGAACTTCTTCATTTTTCTTATTGAACTTCAGGTTTAGCCCCACATTTGCTTTGTGATCACCATGAGGACTGGAAATAAGAAAAAGTTTATTAACTTGCAATAATATGTGTGTGTACATACATTAAAAAAAAACCTCGTAAACATACATTCTCAGCCTTAAACCACAGAAAAATTAAATTCATTGTATTGTTTACTTGTTAACATTGTGTCAGCTGTAAATGTCACAGGCCAAAAGCTGTGCTATGGTAACTGTCCACTTGTGTGCCTATACTTCATTGCAAAGGCGAGTAGGAAATATTTTACCTTTCTTCCTTAATTGAGATCTGACTAACCACAACCAACCTGGCATTTACCAAGCTGCAGAAGGATGTCCTTGAACAATCCATTCGGAACAAGTGTACACATTAGATCACAAGAAGATGCTCAGGCATCAACCATATCTTTAGAGAGGAGCCACAATTTTTACATTCACAGGACTACATGGATTGCCTCCCTTATGGATTTTAAGCAGTCATAACTAGTTCTTAAAAGAAGCTACAAGGACAATTAATCGCCCTTTAACTAGCAGTAATAAGTACAGTGAAATTAGATCCCAATTCCACTTTTTTATTCTCAGTGTGGCAAAGTCAGTTTAAACTCCTAATTCAATTTTGCAAATAGCTAACCAGGAAAGTAAATTTTATGTCTGTCTACAATATGAAAGCAAACAGAACTGTCCAGTAAACAGAAATTTAAAACACGTTTCTGCTAGAGAAAAGGCAATGCATATCAACTTAGTTTACAGCAAATAAGAAAGCTTCACATCACAAAATAGTGTACACTTGATAGAAACAGGACTTAAGCACAGCAAAAAATTTTGTAGAGTTATAGCATAGTAACTCTAAGCATCCCTACAGTCAAAATTCACAAAGAGAAAACTTACTTCTTTTTTGATCCTCTTCCAATAAAGATACTCCCTGTAAATCTGGAGACAAGATATCCACTTACTCCAAGACGGCTGGCCAAAATATATGCAGGATTGTATTTCACAGAATATTTCTTTAAAACAAACAAACAAAACATATTGGCAATGCCTAAAGGATAAGGATTTTTATACAAAGGGCAAATGAATGATATGGAAACATCCCTTAGAGACATTTACCACTGCAAAATCTATTTCATACATAGTTTAAACTTTTACTAGAAAAGCAGAAGCACTCACATGCTGGTTCTGTATTAAAGTATCAAGCTGGGGTTCACATGGAATATTAAAAACTACCCGGATTCTACCTTCTGGAATCACATCACGCGAATCGTGAACCTTGGAGAAAAACACAATACATTAAAAATGCTGTAGAAATGCTACTTGAAAACAGCAGTCTTTGGATAACAAACCTCATGGTCTACTTTATCAAGAGTTTTGCTGCAGTAGGCACAGAGATACTTTGGGATTCATCACCCTGCCTTGACCTGTACATTGCCTCCTCATAGAGCCAATCATTCAGCACTAAATCAAAGGAATTCATGACTGAAAATAGCACAAAATGGGAACTTTATGTATTATCTCAAAGAACTAATCAAAATAATCTGGCATTCAAGTTTGCTCTTTTTCCTCTTACACAAACAACAAGGACAGGGAAAAGAGAAGATCCCTCTCTTTCTCAAACTAAACCACCAGGGAATCCTAGATTTAAAATTTTAGCTAGCAAATGGCTGCTACTGTCACACAACATGTTAGATTATTTTAGGTTCACCAAAAATAAAAATCTGCAGGGAAAAATTATGAAATTACTGGAACTAACTTCTCCCATGCAGCCGTAGTAAGGAGATCCCAGCATGAAGGCTGTACTTCCAGGAGGAAATAAATCATCCAGAGTTCTGATGTTTGAAAAACGAGAGTCAAAGGCTTTGATATCCTACATGAAAAAGACAACATTGATAATCTTAAATATAATTCAGTTCCAGTAAAATAATTAAAAAGTTTATATAAATAGACACTTAGTTTAAAACACAGTCTGAGTCTGAAATAATTCATAGAAGATACTGAACTTGTATATTTACCTTGACAACTGTTTGGTAAACAAAAGGAAGAACTTGTTTAGACCACTGCTTCTCCAAATAAACTTCTCCATTTTGGTTTAGTTGATATCTATTACCAGTGAGTAACTGAGCATATACAACAACTGATGTTTCATGGATAATTATTCCTTTCCTTCTCTGGTACCTGAATGCAAAGCAGAACATTTAGCTTGATTATAATAAACAGAACTGAACCAAGAGGGTAGAATCGATTTATTGAAGTAAAAATAAATAAAGTAAAAAAAACTCTTTAAAAAAGGATTCTAATAGTTTTCTTATTTTACAAAAAATACCTAGAATAAATGTCTTAACCAACTGCCTACCCAGTGTTGCACAGCCATCACTACACAGCTCAGAGCATTAATTTAAGCACATTTAGTCTTTACAGCGGAAGGGTTAGGGGTAATTAAATCAGGTTACTCGGATGATAGATAATGAAATGCCAAACTGATGCTGAAGTGATTTTTGCCTTTTTGCTTTTATACATTCTCTATATTCTTTACACATACCTTTGTAGCTCTGTAGCCTATCACAGTATTTGTAGCTAGCATTTTACCTACTCTGTCAGACAGAAAGACAAAATAAATTCCCCAGCAGCTCCAAGCTGGGGGTCGAAGGTTAGATTCTCTGGGAAGCTAAGGTTGAAACCAGCTCCCTGAGACACATTTTCATAAACAAAGTTTAGTTCCCATCTAAAGGGGATTTCAGAAAGGGTTGAACTCGGGGGGAATTACCTCATCACTTATGTCTCTAACTGAGGGTTCTTGTCATTTATGCTAATTTGCTACACACATAAAAATTGTATGTGCTTTAAATTACGGGTGCATCTTCAGGCGCTTTCCATCCAGCGTGCTGTGCACCTAAGCATCCTTATAAAGGTAATCCCTTTTTATCACCTGCGTCTGGCTCGTGATATTAAGACCAGCAGAAAGGCATCGAAACTACTGTAACTCAGTCGTCTCAGTAGTCTACTGAGACCCACACTCTAGAAGAGCAAGAGCTGTATTCAAATTTAACAACGCTAAGCCATTTGAGTTGTAAGTTGATACTGTATTACTTCATTCTACAAACTTCCTACAACTGAAGATTGCTAACACCAGAACAGAAAATTGAGAGGGAGAATAAATACTGAAACTCATTCATTTGAGAGATCTTTTGTAACAGCATCTAATTTTAGTTACCTCAGGACTGACTCCATATATTCTGAAATTTCAACATAAGCTCTTTTATGTTGTTGTTTTAAATTTAAGCAGACTTGATTAACCTTTATCATCAAGTATGCAGCAGCTCTTCTGTGCTACTTAGGTCTGTAATACAGGAACAAAACACAGCTAAGACATAAAATGCAAAGCTACACTTTAATTTTTGAAATTACTTACTGCTCCGAAATGCCTTGAACTTCTTTTACCCACATGCTTTGTTCCTTATCTCCAACATAAGCCACTTTAGTTGGGGGCACTGCATTTCCCATGTAAAGCTTCTGTGTGCCATGTGGTTCTTCCAAATAAAACCTTGAGAATATTACGACAGGTAGGAAATTTAACCAAATAAGATTAACCTAGACATAACCAACTGTGAGCAAAACTTAAAATTGTTAGAAATTACTTGTTAAAGATGTAGAAGACTTGCAGCACCGTTTTCTCCATCCCTTCCACAACAGGCCACATAGCATGGATTTAATAAAAAATACCAGTACATGTGCTGAAAGGAGGATTGTATAGGAAATGTTCACTGTGTGGATTTCTGTGCATCCATTTTTCCCTCAAAACTAAGAAGGAACCCTCCCAAGCTTCTACATCTATAGCAAAAGAGTGAGACTAGACTGTTACAGAGGCACTCAAACCTCAGAACAATGTTAAACATTCTTCATCAAGCAGCCTTTGTCATATCTGGACTAATTTGTTGTAACTTTTACAATAAAACCAAAATTTCTGTCCAGCCCAAGGAACTTAATTTGAAAAAAAACAGTAAAACAACAAAGAACTATGTATCAGATAACTCTTACTTAGTTTCTCCATCTGACACTGCAACAACTCTGGCTTCTTCAAGGTGGGGCCAGTTAACAAAAACCCTCTTTCCAAGTATCAAACTGGCAACATTTTCTACCATCTGAAAAAAACCCAGAAGTTTTATTACTAGTTGTTTAATATATTAAAAGATTTTTTACAGTATTTTCAAACCGGTGTTGCAATAAAAACTACAGTAGTTAAATAATGGGTTTTCTTGCACAATAAAAATCTTATTTTATCTTATTAAAATATATTTGATACAGATTACATAATCCCTGACTAAAAGTGTGGCTCTTAACACGTTGCATGTGTTTCTTGGAAGACCTGGGCTGATTTATATGTCTGATATAAGCTTACTAAGTACTTCTTTTGTTACATCACATAGAACTATTTGTGTCTCTGGGACACAATGAACAAAATGACAATTTGAGATTACTGAAAGATTTTGTACCATATATTTTACTTATTTATCTCACTGAAAAAAAGGAACAACATGTATGTCCACGATTTTAGTAAATCTGTAATTTTAGTCTCACATTATGTTCTGTTTTTCTAATGAGTTTCTGCTATTTTTTAATATTATTTGGGCTTATTTAGTTTTTCTTGCCATGTACCTTGAATATGCACTCTTCCTATCTCTCTACTGTAAAATCATATCTATTGTATCGTACATATCACATCATATCATCTTCCTCCTCTCTCCTTTCCTGCTTTTATTTATTTCTCTCTGAAACTTTTTTCTTTTCTGCACTTGTAGTTTGCCACTTTGACTCCTCCCTCTATGAAACACCCTCAGAGTGGAAGGTGTTAAGTCTGCTTTGTTGATAAAAAGGCAACACTTTTTAAGTGGTCATCTATTCAGTTACACAAAAAACAACACTGGTCTGGAGACCGCTCCTTGCATTTATACCATTAATTAGTCACCAGGTCCTTACCCAAGAACATCTAAATGCTACCACAGAGACAGGACAGAAACTCAGCGAAGGAGACTGACATTTCACATTGTGAAGTGTGAAAAAATTTAAGCCTTTTAACAGATACCCAAAATTCTAGACTGTTTCCCACACAAATTTAGCATTTTCACACTTCAAATCTGACTATTTAACAAATTCAGTCTTTTTAACAAGTTTTTGGTGCAGCTGTGGGGGTTTTCTTGGTTTTGGTCTTTTGTTAAGAGCTGAACGCTTACCTGGTCTTTTGAGTTCTCATCAACTATGATTTCTAACATCATGTTCTCTCCATGGCTGCTTTGCTGAAACACTTGTACACCACTTTTTTTAAGATAGAACTGGGTAAAAACAAAACAGCACATAAAAGTTGAGTTCTCACATAGTTAACTGTTAAATACAATTGAAATGTTGGAAGAGAAAAATCTTTTACCTTATGTTTAATGTGCTTTAAAGTAGGAAATCCACAAAAATATAATGCACTCTTGTTGATTTTAGTTATCTTATTGTGGGTTATCTCTACATGCCAAGCATCCAAAGGTATTGTTTTATACCTAAAAAATAAGTTGCCCAACATTTGCTCAAGCTCATTGACCTTCAGCTCTAGAAAATCTCATTACTCATACACTCATTAATTGACAAACCCTTTGCTTTCCGGCAACTAATTTATGTAACTTGGAATATATAGAAAGGACTATAAAAAACCCCATACTATTGCTGCAAAGAGACTATTCATTAGGAAAAAGACAAAACTTTAGGATATATGTCAAACTCACTATTTTAAGTAATTGTTATTACCAAATTCTAACTAGCAATGGCTCCATATGGTATCATTCATCTTCACAACTATCCATTCTTTACTGACTGTAATCCAGCAACAGGCATTCCTCCTCTATTCTGCTTTGACTACTGTTAAGCTTATGTTTCCATTTCATCTTCAGTCTGTGTGAAACCAAGCTTGCTACTTTCATTGAGAAGAAGGTGAAAAACAAACTTGTGTTAAACTCTGCACTGGATCCAAATGTTTACATTTTAAAAACAATACTCTGGAATTAGCATGCCAATAAATGATCACTATTTATCAGATGTTTGTACCAGTCTTTCATCCTCTGTCACACAAAGTTTAGTAATTCTCTAGATTGCTCTTGACGACTTAGCATTGGTTCATCTGTTTTGCAAAGTAACATCTGAAGGGACAAATACTTTTACTGTGCCATCCAAAGCAGGCAACATCTAATTCAGTATTTTTCATTTCTCAATGTATATACCGGCAAGGTTTGGTTAACATGTTAATAAAAGTCCTCCAACTACTTTTAGCCTACTTTAAAATAGTTACGCCAGTGTTACCTCGTGTGACATCGTTCTATTGCAGGGAATTTCTCGGGCCATGGTGACAGGTACTGGAACTCAGCATCTTTATCATACCAGTACATTAAGCAAGCACTGTGAGTGTTTCTTCGTTTCTCCTCTTCTTTTAGGCCCTTATTACAGGATTCCATGGCCTGCAGCAGTCGTTTCTAAATTTTAGAGAAATTAGCACACGTGAAACTGGCAACAAAAATTAGCATGGAAACATCTACACTGAGAAAGTAACCTGAGAAGTCCAGATACCCAATGTGCTCATTTTCCAGTTGCAGCCTCACCCTTCCTCATGTCCCTGACAAAAATGCTCTCTGAACAATTACCATGGAATGGCTTTGGAGAATAAATATCACCTTTCTGCAAGCCTATTTCCAAAGGGTAGCCTTACCTAACACTGTTATCCTATATGCAAAAGGAAAGTACTATTTTATTGCTCTCCATTAATGCTTCCTTATTACTGGTGTTCATGTGAAGAGATTTCCTGTAAAAATACTTTCTTTTTTTTCAAGTCTTTTATTTTACCTACACATCTTCTGTATTTTTATATGTACATAGGAACAGAATATTCTTCTCAAAGAATCTGAACCAAAATATTTGAATAGCTGATTAAAAACTTTAACAACACCAAGCCCACAGCCCTTACTTAGGACTTCTGCCACCTGAAACTAAGTTTGCTTTTGGTAACTTAATCTAGACTTACTCCCCAAGCAGCAAACATTTACATTTTTCTGCAATCTTATCAAGTGTTAATTTAAACTTTCACTTAATTGCATGTCTAACTGTTGATTATTTAAGAAATTTAGTAGTCTTGTTATGCAGCTTTTATTGACAGCAGATGCTGAAAGAACTTACCTCATCAATAAATGGGATTAGTACTACAGCTTCCCATTCCTGCTGTTTACCATTTAGGTCAGTTTTAAAATCAGGTGGGTAATATTCTATAATAGGAGAGTCTTGACTAGTCATCAAATGCTAGAAAGATACAATAGAGTTTATATCAAAGGCAATTTAGCATTAATTGTAGGAAGAGACAAAGGAAGGCAGGTATTAAAACCAATTTAAGGCCATACAGGAATGAAACACTTAACTGTCCTAGTTGGAAATTGCTTAGCAAATATAAAATTTTGTATTTATTACTAACTTTACAATGTACTAAATACAGTAACAAGCAGAATATTTAACCATACATCTAGAATGTAGAGATAGCATATCATTAACAAGACATGCAAAAACATCATGAAAGGAGTAAAATAAAATAAAGCAGACAATGAGTAAGCAGTACATAGATAATGCAATTTAATTCTATATCCTACCTGGTAGCATTTAGGTAGCAGATCTTTGCTAGCTGCTGGAAGTACAGCAAGAAGCTGTTCAAATGGCATGAAAGGTTTTCCCAGTTCAAATTTGATTTTGAGTTCACTGATGTTGTGAATATCTGACAGGTAAGGTGCATAATGATAAGGGTAATACCTGCAGGTTAAAAAACCCCCTAAGTTATTTGACTAAATTACAGCACAGCAGCGTTCACAGATCAGAAACAAACCAAACTACATTAAATGTTCCCAGCATACAAAGTGAAATATCACTCTATCTTTCAGCAGTTTCTCATTTAACTTTTTTTCTTACCAGCTCCATGATTGAACTCCATGGTAATAATAATGCAAAATCCATTGTATTGCCTGGACATAACATTCAGCTTGATCAGCCAAGAAGGCACTTAAAAGAAAAAGGAAAGATACTTATTGGTTTTCTCATTTTCACAGGTACAAAAAAAGTACTTAGCACCTTGTACACAGGAATGACAATAGAACATTTTGGAAACCTAATAATACCATGATTTTCTATATTCATTTCCTCTCTGGTCCTCAAATACTTATTATGGAAAACTTGACTTCCAGCTCCTGTTGCACTAGGCAAAATCATCACCACTGCAGTACTCTGCCATGTGTTCTCTGCTTTTGACATAGGATGAATATTCTGTCTTGTATTAGAATCACAAAACGTTTGGGATTGGAATGAACCTTACAGATTATCTAGTTCCAACTCCCTGCCATGGGCAGGGACACCTTCCATAGACCAGGTTGCTCCAAGCCCCATTCAACCTGGCCTTGAACACTTCCAGGGATGGGACACCCACAACTCCTCTGGGCAACTTATTCCAGTGCCTCACCATCCTTACAGTAAAATATTTCTTCCTTAATATCTAACGTAAACCTACTCTTTTTCACTTTGAAGCCATTATGCCTTGTCCTGTAACTACACACCCTTGTAAATAGTCTCTAATACATATTTACAAATGAATGTCTCTAATATATATCTACAAAGACTTGTCTTCAGCATTTAGGGGGGAAAAAAAAAAAAGAAGCACAAACTTACTCAGACACTACTTCTACACCCATTTTTGTCATGTAGTAAGTTCTTTTGTATTGCCTAAACTCAGTTTCAAACAGATCATCATCTTCTGGTTCATCTTCCAACGTGGCTGGAAAACCAGTCATGAAAAAAGAGGATTAACATTCATTTCTCTACTACAATAAGGTTTGAAAACACTCACTTCTGACTTAATCCCTTTACTCTGCAATTCAAAGCTGTAGGTGCTCACACCTTCCTTGCATTGCAAGTAACATGAAACAATCAAACAAAATCTTTACTCAGAGAAATTCTGGAATTTTTAAGACAGGCAACCCACATTCTAGCCCAATTACAAGAACAGAGAAGATAATACAAGCCAACCAAAAAAAATCTGAGAAAACATTAAAATGAATTTTAAAATTTAATTAAGTTCAGCAACATCATCTAAAATCATGTAGTAATATTCATACATTCTTGACGAATAATTCCAAAACACGAGCAAAAAACATTTCCTACGAGTAGAACGAGTTTAAAAATGTAACTACAACCAAAAACCCTACAGCCATACAAAAATCTGTTCATCTGTCCCCCCATATAAGAAAATACCTATGCATAAAATTATTAAACACATAATATTATTAAAGATTTTTTCATTAATTCCTTTAACTCATCACGGAAATACAGGTCAGGGAAGAAGCACCTCTAAAGCTTTAGCCCCACTCTCTCTCACCAAAACAGTTCCACTTCCCAACTGCTGACTACGTAAGTCTTGCATTCAGATTAAGGCCATCTCTGACAAGCAATTCTTACAGTTCTTTGAAATCTACACACATATTAACATGGGGTTTTTTTGTTTTATGTGTATGGAAAAATTATTTGCACTTACTTTTAGGGGTCACTTCACCTTCATTTTTTTCTAAAGCAGCCAAAGATATAGAATTTTCCTGAGCCTATTAAATTAAGATTTGAGACAAGGTAAAAATACAGGTTAATATGCACAGACCTCATTCAAAACTATATAACCTGCAACTCAAAATGCTATAATCAAAATGTACAAATATTATTATTTCTTATAAACCCCATTTCCTTCTCTTACAATTGCTTCAAGATTATTTAAGCAGATCATAAGGACAGATCAGAGAAAAGAAGCAGTCTCAAAATGTTAACTACTTTTAAAAAAATACCTGAATATTCGTGTTCCAAAATGCTACTGTTTCCAAAGCTGCTTAGTACACAAAGAACAGGATAACAATATACAAAGACATATTAAATGCAAAGGAATTTTCTCCTGCTACTCTACACCCTGCTAAAGGCATATAGTGAATGGCAGTCAATGGAAGTGGTGGTGGGCAACTTGACACTGGGGCAGAGACAAGGTACTGGTCTGTAGTAGTACACACATATGCACAAGGTGCTGTTCCTTATTAATTGGTTATACCTAGAATTGCAAGTTAAATACTAATCTGAGATAGAGCAATTTCATTGCTGTGAGCTTTCTCTATTTGTTGTCAAATACTTAGCCAATACCAAGACATACATGAATGTTCTATCAGTGTATCTGAAATATATACTTCCAGCAGGCTATGGTTTAAAAAGCAGTAATGTGAAGCATAGCAGGCTTGACCATAACTCACAAAAAAGTTAAGTTCTGGTGCTTTTGAGGAACAGCAAAGCATTAAATACAGGTTTACAAGACTTTAAAAATCATGAGCACCCGACCCTGACTCTACCATTTCATCACTTGCAACCAGCAATGCATACAGGCAAAATGCAAACTGTTACAATTTACTATCTTTTCTGGTTTAAAAAAAAAAAATCTCGAAACAGAGGTTTATGCCACTTAATTGGTCTAAGATCAAATTACTGATTTGCAAAAAGTAACATTCTTATTTCCAAAACTGTGCATATAAAACACTGACCTTTTGTTTCTTTTGTTTATTTTTTCTGTCTTCCTCTGCTGCAATCCCAGCTGCCTCGTTGAGGTATTTATTGCCCACTTTACTTTCAAACCATTTTAGGTCAACAAAGACTTCACTGAAGTGTTCACGATCAAACTGTGCAGATTAAAGTAAGTTTGCAAATATTTTAGGGATATCAAATTTAGAATGCCAGATTAACAATGTCTTTTTAGTACATTAAATTACATCTAGAGTCATCTGTACATACACATTTTGCCCTAGAGATACAACTAAATAGATTAATACTAAAAACCCTGTTTCTCAGCAATATGTAAATACAGCCAAGCTGTATTTTGTTTTCTTTCAATAAGGCAGCAAGGGGTAACAAAAAAGAGCTCAATAACTCCTACACTTCACTAACAACTCTATAAGCAGTAGTGCATATATAGGGTCTGGGTAATATAGCCTTGTGCCACATTTCTAACACTTTCACAGCTCTATCCAAGAACCAGAAAACAGGGCTGAAGCAGGGACAACAGATGATCTCCCTCTTTACAAGTTCAGCAGAAGGTTTAATCCTTTCCATTTCTATATGGCCTATACCTTACCTCATCTCTGGGATGGATTACTGCACTGGCACTTAACAGGATTACCTCCTGTACACCAGTTGGTTCATTAACAACACTGATACCTGCCTCTCAGATGCTCCTTGCTCTTTACTAGTGATCTTCATAAAAAACTTGCAAACAATTCTCCCCTCCAAGATCTTCAGACATAGCTTACCCCACAGGAAACTACCAGCAGGGGAAGCAAAGAACATCGCTGCCTGCAGCAAGCTTTAAGGACACACAGAAATCACGAACAATTCTGAGCTGGGAAGGACCCACAAGGATCATTGAGTCCAACTGTTAAATGAATGGTCCTAGAGGGATTGAACCCACATCCCTGGCATTACTGGCACCCTGCTCTAGAGGGATTGAACCCACATCCCTGGCATTACTGGCACCCTGCTCTAGAGGGATTGAACCCACATCCCTAGCATCATTGGCACCCTGCTCTAATGAGCTTTGCCTGATACTGCCACGCACTATTCAATGGGAAGTGAGCACCACGATTCTACTGGTGAATCCTCATTTGACTTGCAGCACTAAAAGATGCTGGCTAAAGCATAGATCAAATGATTCAATACTTTTCCTCTTATGTTATGATAGGATCAGACAACAACTGATTGGATTCCATCTGTTCAATGGTAGAACAGCTGATTAAACCACCTGTAAAACACAGTCATTTAACAGTTCATTAAAGCTACAGTATGGTGTATTTTAGGGAACAATACTGAGATTAAATTCAACATTCCATACCACTCTGCATAGTGCAATTTCAAAGTTACTTACATCTGACAACCTTGCGAGATATTTCTCAAAACGTTCTAAATTCAGATGCCCATTTTCATTGATGTAACCTGTTGAGAAAATTAAGTGTGCCTTTAACTAACAACAATTTAAAAATTTGCATTTAAAAGCCCCACAGATAATAAAATGCAATTTTGCTGCTTCTCTGAGGAAAGTGTAGTAAATGATAAACATTCTAATGTGGCTAAAAAGGTCAATAAATACTAATGCAGCAAAGTTAATGCTCCTATTTTCCACAGCTGAACGAAGTTTTCTCACCTCCCAGTTCTGGCAAGATAGCCATGTATGTTCTATAAAGTAGCGGCAGTGCATCATGATTAATGTGTAAATGAGGTAGATGAGGAATAAAATCATTTCCTACGAGGAAACCCATTAAGATCCAATCATCTATTATCCTTTCAATATCATATTCAAAAGAAATCTTGTCCTGGGAAAAAAAAAAAAAACAAAAATGAAAAAAGAAAAACACACAGGAGTATAATTTTTATTATCATTTTTGCATAAAGACTTCACACGTTCACACTTTTTTCCCATCTTAGCTCCATTAGAACTTACTTTTACTGGGGAAAATTCATAATCAATATATTCTCTCATCAGTGATAAGTGCAGTAAATGAAACGTGGTTTCCTCTGGTGCACATACTCTGTAAATTATTCAAACCACCAAGTTAATTATTTATAAACACACTTTCAACATTAATATTAATAAGACCAAGGTTACCTAAACCCAAGAAATTTTACTAGGATTGGATCTTTACAGAAGAAATAATGTATAAACATTTCACTGAATCTATTTTAGGATTAATCTGGTTTGGTCTACAAAATTTTGCTGTAGAATCTTCTAAACACCAGATGTGACTGTATGGAGAAGAACTGACTTACAGAAGAGCTTTGTGGAGTTCCATGCTGCAGTAACTATTTCCTAAATCCTTATCCCATTGCTCAAAAAAGAGACAAACTAGCCTAATTTGGCACCAAGCCCAATACATTTTAAGCTATTTTCTAACTAGTCTGAATAAGAACAGAGCACACAGATTCACATCTAAACCAGCTGGGTTACATACGTAGTCCTTTGAAATGCTTCTCGTAAGAGAAGAATATGCTCCACTTGAAAATATGCTCTGTATGTATTATTTTGTGGCTTCAATGCAGTACTAAAAGAATAACAAACCTACTGCTTGTTCATGGCATAGTCAACACATATTCTGCCTTCCTTTTTTCTCTTCACTAAAATTACTCATAAAAACCCTAAGCCAACATTAGCCCCAAATCAGTTAATACCTACACCAAAAGATTAATTAACTAAATGATGTATTTTAAATTAATAAAGGACTATTTCACCTTGTAGATACTGTAACTACCTGAGACCATCTCCAATGACAAACCAGTATAGATGCTTGTGTATTCACACATAAATAGGAGAATTTAGAAATAATCCTATAAGGAAGACGTGTGTGATAGCAGTCTTCAGCTAAACTCATGTAAGACACACTCTGAGCTACACTGGGCTTCAGAACCAATTGTTTCACTTTTTAAATGCAATTTTCATATTGGTTATTAAGAACTTTGGCAATCAGGTTGATGCTGTAAGACTCTAGAGACATTCTACCCCTTACTCCTCATTGCACTGGACTTGAAAATCCTGATAAAACAAGCAATTTCTCTCAATGAAAAAAATTGCAGAGTTATTAATTAGTACATATGTTTAGGATTTTCAAATTTCCAACTGTAAGTATCCATAAAAGTAACAATATTGACAGACGACAATTCCTGTAACTTACAGAAGTAAATTCTTGTAATGAGCAAAACTATTCACAAATTACAATATGGAACAATGCTGGGGGGGAATAAATACACTTTGCTTTTTGATTTCATACTTTCACTAATTAATCTTTCAAAAAGTAATTACACTCTTATTTTTCATTATTTTATTTTTTAGAAAGGTAAAAACCAAGGTTTTACTTTGATTAGATGTAAGGTCTTTAAAAATATTACAAGGTTGCATGCCAACACTACCAATGAGTATTAGTGAAACGTTGACTGCAAATACTGAAAAGAAAGCTTATTTCTGATGTTCCTCATATTGTCCTTGGCAATAAAATATTCCTGTATTAGCAAAAATCATGCATTTATCTAAACATTTATGACTAATCCTGTGTTATCCAAAAACCTTTTAGTGTCAGAAATGTTTATTTCTGTCTATCCCATCTTCTCCCCTTATGTATCAAATATATGCTTGAGGTCCTTCAAAGAAGGAACTCAGCCACAGTAACAGTTACAAATTACTGTATTATCTCAGAACAGCTCCATGTACACGCACAGTTCTGGAACAAGTCACCTTCTTCTGACTGTTTATAGACCACAAGTTATTTCAATTGAGCAAACCCTGAATATGAGTATCTACTCAGCCATTTTAAGAGAGTTTATTTAAGTAATTTTTCTAGTAATTTACTTACATGCACAAAACCTCAGAGATATAGATACATTTTAAAGAGTTAGTACCTGCATAACACAGTTATGGAAACAATGTCAATACAGCCCAGGTTGCTCCATTAATAACATGAAGAAAAAAGTGCAACACACCAAAGCGTTAAGGATTTTTTTAATAAGATGTTCTGACAGCATACATTTTTTAATGTAAACCAATTCTAATGCACAATTCAGCAAGTAGAGTTCTCTAATTTCATGACTTTTCTAACCCAAAGAACAAACTAAGACTTCATTAAATTACCATGCAATCAATTAAAAAAAAGCCAAATCACCAAACACACACTCAGTTTTAGTCACCCAGTATGTTTTGGATTTAATTTCATCATAAATAAAATAAGAGTAAAGGTAATTCACCTTTGAGCCTTTTTACCACCAAATCTGACTTCTTCTCTTAAGAGCGCGAAGTGTGCCTCATGACTTGTTAATCCCAGCATTATCTATTACAAAGAGATATTACAACGATCTTACTTTTGAAATTTTTTTTAAAGCTTTCAAGCAGTATAAAGAAATTTTGGTGCCCTGTTTCATTACAAATTCAAAAGTTTGCAGGTATACAAAATTACATGCTTGTTTCAAACCATTTTAGAACCTTTATGAGCTTAGGAAGATAACAAAGATGTATACACACTTGACAAATTCCTGCTGTTTGTATTATTTTAGTTGCACCTACCAAGTCAGCATCTAAGCCATAGAGACAGTGTCTTGTGTTTGGATCATGATGGGGTTTTGCTTTTTCTGATCTGATGAACTCCATAATCTTGTGCTCACCTTCCCCTGGAGTCTGGATTTAAAAAAAAAAAAAAAAAATTCAACCATAAGTATTATTCTATAAAATAAAAATTTATTTAAAATAGGATAGTAAGAAAACATAATGACCTCATGGCCTGATAAGTAGACTGTTATTCCTTGCCAAGATTTGTCTGTGGAAATCTTCATATTTACAAAATATTTAAGATGCTCATTCAATCTGGCCATGAATTCAGTTCCTGAAAACAGAAATCTAAGTTAAAAACAAAGCTTTTCACTAGTTTGCATTTACATATCAGAAGTATTAAAAAAACCCCCAACAAATAAAACTTCTGCCACAGATGAAGGGGATGACTGGTTTCTTTCCTAAGACATTTCACTTTTTACATAGTAATCTAAAAAATTTTTAGAATGAGACAGTATTCCAACAGCACTGAATGTTACTAAAACTTTTGTTACAAACTTACTTAAGGCTTCATTGATTCCGTCTTCTAGTTTTTAAAAAACATGCCTTAAGATAGGAAAATACTACCAAAATACAGATGCAAAGCCATAAACACTTAAATTTAAATATCTGACAAATTATCTTACCTGGTGTAATACAGTTGGAGTCGAATCTGGCTTCTGTAGGGAGAGTTTCTCCCTTTTCCAATGCCTTTTTTATTTTGTCCTCTGCCTCTTTTGCTGATCTAAAACAAAACAGCATTGGAGACAGTAAAGAACAAATCATCTTATTCAAATGTTAATATCCTAAGTACAGCTTTCTGACAAAATAAATACAGTTGATTTTTTTAAAGTGCTTCAAAAATAAAAAAGGAAAGAATTTTAACTCCTGAATAGTTTGAACTTGTTTCTGATACAACTAAGGTGGCATAAAAATAGCACTTTTTTCATAGAAACGATGACAATCTGTCACTACTCAGATGCAGTTAGTACTTAGATTACCGAGGTGATCATACAATGGTTGATCACAACAAATGGCTATTAATGTTGAAACAGTGGGAATATTTGGTATCTAAGCATCTGAAAATGCTATCCCAGAACAAAAACTGTAACATAGTTAAACAAAGCAGCAGGTGTGGAATTACAAGGGAGTCACGAGTGAACTAACAATTTATCACGCCCGGTAATGGAGAAACTAACAAACACCATTCAAGACTTTCTTGGCCAAGAATTTCCTAAACACTTCTGAACCAGAACTAGAGAAACCACCAAAGTCTTAGGTTTTTGTCTGGCTCTCAATTCTGCTACAATTTTTTATTTAGAACTCTTAATCTCTTCCTCATCTCAACCTCCTTTATTCCTTAAAGAAAAAATTACATCAAAAACTAAACAACACAAAAAATCAAGTTGCTTGAAAATATTTTCTTTTGTTCCTTTCCCCCAGTTTGTTTATGCTGAATTTCACTCACCATCCCTGTACTGTCTGACCACTGCTTTTATTCCTTACAGCAATCTTAAAAAAGCTTCCAAGTCTCCCAAAACATTACTGTAATTCTTAATCTACTTGTAGCTCTGTATCTGAGCTCGCTTAGTAACTGGTATCAACAGGAAATCAGTTGCATTAAAAACTTGATTTTTTCTATGACTTCCATTACAGCTACCAAAAAGGCATATCTAGAACTAGCATCCACAAATAGCAAAGACTTACAGGTTATGAAGCATCTGGAAACATCTGCACAAGCTCCACTGCAGAGTTATTTCACACAAAATTTCGTAAGAAAAAGCTCCCCTTGTCACCAAGTGCCACACACAGAGAAAAATTTATGTAACAAGCAAACTTTCCTTTTGGAATCCTGATTTTAACATTTTACAGGTAGTTACCCTCATTCAATTAAAGTTACTGTCAAAGGCACAACCACTCAATCTCTTACTTTTCATGGCATACATTTAAGTAAGTGGGTTTTTTTTTAAATGTTTACTATCCTCAAGACAGAGTCAGAACTGATCTTCTTACCTAAAACGTCTCCCACGCTGCTGATTCATTTTTGCTCTTGGAGCTACTCCATCAACTGCCATGAAGAAAACCTTTCTTGGTTTAATAATGCGAAACAGTACTTCCAAATAGTGAAAAATATTGGCAAAAATCTTATCTTCTGAGATTCTGAAGTGGACATCGTCATCATTTGGATGTGAACACTGATGTATAATGCCATTCATGTCCAGGTATAAGTTGTCGAATTCTGGAATCTACAAATGCCACAGTTAGTACCAACTTGGTGAGTGCAACCACTGCCCAAGGCACAGCTGAGAGCACTGAACTCTGGAAATGAGCTGAGGTGGGAAGACCTCCCTGGAACCTCCAGCACACCAACAGGCAGAGTAAGAATATCTGGACTGGGTATGGGTTTGCCTGCACATGCAATCTGTTACTATGATTTTTCTCAGCGAGCCAAGTCAGCTGAACAGATTCCTATCCTATCCTGGCTGTTTCTGGAACCTCAGGACTTTTGTCCCTGTGCTCAATGTATCTTGTACAACCAAAATCACTGTTTTCAGGAAGATTTTTTTCATTTTTATAAGCCTGCACATTTAATCGATTCAACCTTTCACAGCTACGCTACAAACAACAAAAACTACAAAACTGAGTATGCAATTTCCAACAGTATATTCCAAGCAAAGCTGGCTTAAGAAGCTTTAGAGTTCTCCCCCTGCTCAGCAGCTCCTACCCTGACCACTGCATGCTGTCTCATCAGCTATGCTTGTGAGCACCTGAGTCTAGAGCAGCAATTAGCAGCAAAAGCAGAGAGTTAGCAACGATAACATCAACTTCTTACCCAGACTTTCCAAACAGACCTTCTTTTTCTTTCTAGTTTTCTGCTTTTCTAACAACCTTATCTGTAGCAGTCACTCTTTCAAAGGAAAAAAAAAAAACCCTTCCCAGATGTACACAAGCAACATATCGGGAACAAACACTGTTAAATGTATGACACAAAGGGGCCAGTACTACCTCTGTGTTACCAAAATGCACCACAAGAGCAACTGGCATTAAACAAATCTACTCCTTAACCCCCCAGTATTGACTGTTCATAAAACTCCTCCATCACAAGTGGAAGAAGGCACTGCCAACTTGTTACAATTTTCTGCAGCACTGCTGCTGACACACCTTTACCTAAATTTGAAAGGCACATTGTTGGGCTTGTATTTATCCTCCAAATGCAAGAGAAATGTAACTGTTTTAGAAAGAGGAAATAGTGAAGAGATTAGAGGCAGGATCAGGAATGATCCCCACTCAACTGCTGTAACTAGTGTTCTGTTGCACATCATGATCTTTAGCATGGTTAAATTCAGTAACCAAACTGCTCTCAGTGCTTTCAGATAAGAGAACAGGGCAGTGCACAGGCAGCATTTTAAAGAGACAAAAACTAAAGCTTTTATATGGAAGCAAAATACATAATGCTGTTTCACATAGATAGGACTTTTAATTTGGTTGTGGGTTTTTTTGGATTTTTTTCTCTTAGCATCTACTCTAGATGTCAGTATGTATCAGTCTGTATATTCAAGTGATCTGGAAGGGTTAAGTTGTGTTTATTGTCTATCTTAAGAGCTCTAACTCTCTCTTTCAGAAGGCATCAAGGGTAGCAACCCCTGCTGCCATCCCCCTGGTTAGAGCAGACACTGCTGCCTCTTCAGCTTGCCACAGCTCTTCAGCACAAGTTGAAAGATGTATGAGCAGCCCAGGCTTCTAAGAAAACAGCAGGAAAGGCAGCATACACTGCTGCCGCCTTGCTACACAGATAGCATTAGACACTTCAGTGAAGCCCAACAAATCAAAAGCAAAGACCTAAGCTTTGAAAACTGCTTTGAAACTAGCAGGAAAGGCTAAACATCCAGGCTGGGAATCACTTGAGCTGGGCATCTTAGTTACACTGACACAACAGCTATTTAATCTTTAAAAATCACAGGTATTTAGGGACAATGTATTAATATTCAAACACACTCTCAATTATAACCTATCTCAGAACATCCTCATTCAATCTATGAAACCACATCTATGACACCAGTTGAAAATTATAATTAGAAAAGCTTATATACAACAGGTACCAAACATGACATCTCTGAAAATATGACGTCTTTGTCCAACTGTTAGAAGTATCATTTACGGCTTTCGTTTTCCAGGCTTGAACATACTTCCCGGTTTAGCTGCTAACACAAACTGTCCGACGCAGGCGACAACAAGGAAACGCAGCAGAGCTGTAAAACCTGTCCCTCGTCATTACCGCGCCATCGGCCGTCAGCAGCTGTAACTTTTCTGAGCCCAATAAGGAGTAAACTCCGACCTTGGGTTCCCCGCGGGTGCCAGGCCGCCGGGTGCTGAGGCGGCACCGCGGAGCTGCCGAGGGGAACCAGAGACAGGGAAGCGAGCCCGGCTGTACTAGCTACAGCGGGGCAGCCGGGCACCGCCACGGGCCGGGAGCCGCCGCGGGCTGGCCGTGCCCGGGGGGAACGGCGCACTCTGGGTTCGGGACTGCTGAAACCATCGCCGGCCCCCAGCCGCGGGCTCCGGGCACTGCTGCCGGCCAGCGGCGGGCTCTACCCGGACAGTCAGGCTGTCAGGAGGCACCGAACCCCTCGCCCGCTCTCCAGCGATCGCCCACCGCCATCCCACCACTTTCGGCCGTTCCGAGCGGTGGGTCCCGCCGACCGGCAGCTGCCCCCCT
>VZTI01003805.1:5458839-5499176 GCA_013397865.1 Struthidea cinerea
GGGAGCGGGGCGGGCCTGGACCGGCTCCCGCCCCTTGGCCGCCTCAGCGCCCCCCTCCGCACGCAGGGCCTGGGAGCGCAGCGAACGCGCGGGACCCCTCGCCTCCTGCCCTGCCCCACCCCGACCCCCGTCCCCACGCCCCGGGCAGCCCATCTGCTCCCCGCGCGATGCCGACGCTCGGTGCAACAGCTCCCCGGGCACCTCTCTGCGCTCCGATAAACTGATAAAGCCTGGGAAAAACAACAGAACGCCAGCACTCACACACCACACCGGAAAAGTCCATAGTGTGTTCCAAATATTTTACTAGGAAAACTCGTCACGTTTATGGGACAGTGACAACACTTCTAGATTACCCACTAGATCGACAGAGAAACAAACGCCCTAGAAGCAGTGGCAAACCCTTTATTTTACTCTCCCAAACCTCTGGATTTCAGCTGAACAGAACTCCAGAGTGTCACACCACAGTGTGAGCCTGTGATCAAAACCTAACAGCGTTGTTTGTCTCTCAGAATAGCGGAAACAAAACCACTGTACAAAAATTCTAATGATAGCCTACTGTAGGTTAAAAGGGTATAATTTTTCCCTATCTCCCCCCCTCATTTCCCTACAATTTGGATGCCTAGAAAGCAAGCATTACTGTAAGTTAGTATTTGCCTTTCAACCATATTTATTTAGTCTACTCCTGTCTGTGTTAAAACACCTTTTCTGAAATGGAGTCTGAAAAACACTCCCTAGAGTCGCGCTTTTTCCAAGGGAGGGAAGAGGGCCTGTGCAGAGCTCTCAGGAGCCTACAGGGATGTTTCAGTCACAGCTACAATCACCTGCCTACTGCCCTGGCATTACCGCCAGGGTCCTCCAACTCTTAGCTCTGTGCCGTGGCCTTCAGGAGGGTTTCTTAGAGCACTGCACTCAAGGGTTCAGAACATGGCACCACTTTACCAGTTTAGTCATGCTAAGATTTAAAATCCCAAAAGCTTTCCTAGACATAGCTGGGCTACATGGAAGGAAGCTGAAGAAAAGTCTACTGCTGGAAAGAAACACTAATTATTTTTAGAAAGCCCTTCTGAATATGAGTAGGAAAAGTTGAAATAACCACTCTACATCATATCAATATTAAACTTTATTGTCATATTTTCTAATCTAAGCTAAATGAGAAAATTGTTTACAAAAATATACATTACTTTATAGAGTGCATCTTTCAACATCATGAAAATTTTTCATATAGTCAGACACTTGTGGACTTGCATAGTCTAATTTTTAAGCAGTTCTTATGTACTGCCTTCTACATGTGTGCAAAAGGTAAGTCCTAACACCTTACACATCTGCATTCATAGCATACCTGCAAGGGCACTGTACATTTTACACAGATTTTGGATGACCATAAGACTTCTGCTTGCAGCCAGAAATCAACAGAAGTAATCAGGTACCACTGATTCATTCCTTCCCAACAATATTATAGCTACAGCACTTGTGGACGGTATCATTCCAAAGGGAACAAATTTCACATATATGGAGCCCAGCCCATATACATCTGGCAGAGCAGGTTGTCATCACTCGCTTCTTGAATGAGGTAATGAACATGCCCTTCAATAGATAAAGGTAATCCTTTGATTCTGTTTCTAGTCTTAATGACACCTTGCAGCCGTTGTTCTATATCAAGGACATGGGTTTTGGCCTGGAAAGAAGAAAAAAAAAAGGTACTATTTATGAACTTCCACTTCTCAAAATAAAACCAGTATTTGTTAGGATATGCTTGAAATGATATTACAATTTAATACAAAATCCAGATGTCTACACCAGCTACACTGAAAATAAAGGCTGCTCTTTATTATAGATAAAAATGATGAACAGAGAGATGACAAAGAAAAACCAGAGAAATTTTTAAATGAAAGGAAAAAAAAAGACAAAGTTTCAATTAGAAAATATGTAATTTGTAACAATAGTGGACATTTGACATTTGAATATCTTAGGTTGTGTTTCTTTTAAACTCACCTTTTCATTGACAACTTCTCCAGTTTCATTCACCTGGGCTTTTGTATTCCCTTTAACAGGTTTACTCCATTCCACAAGAGGATCATGAAGAAAAGTCTTTAAGACACTAAATAAATTAAAAATTAAGAAAAGGATATCATACATAAAATACATTTAAATTTTCAAAACACAAACACTGACAGGAGTCTGTACTTAGTGCTGAATATTTCTATTGCTTTATATTTACCTCCATGTCATGGTGAGAGTGAGCTGCAGGATAGGCATATGCTGGAACTGGTATATATATTCCCCAGCAGTTAGTGTTTCACACGTTTAGACTACAGAGAGCTTTTAGGGGTTTGCAGCAAAAGCAGTTGCCATACCTCATCAGAGGCTCCCTTTGATCACGCATCAGCCTCATGGTGACTTCACAGGCTCTTCGGAAGAGACCTTCTGTTCCCATCGGACCCATCCCATTAACCATGTTGTGAGTGAGCCGGAAAGGAACGATTTCCGGAACTTCAAAAGTTTCTCCCTTTACATTGATAAAAAAAGGTATGCCCTGGGTGTTTCAAGCATTATTAAAGAGTAACATTTGCAAAGGTTTTAGGTTTTTTTCCCCATCTATGTCAGTGGCAGTTTCCTAGCTGGCAAGAGATGTTTGCTCAGGTCCAATTCCTACTCAGTTAATGGGAAATTACAGTGAGTAAAGGATAACATTGTCCAAATAACCTCTTTTTCCCTGTTTTAACACACTAATACAGGGTATAAAATTTTGTTCTTCAATACATATTTATGCTCTTTATTCTCACTGCAAAATGCTAACTTTTCTAAAATACAAGTTAGCTTAAAAACATCTTTTTAAAATTAAGTGTTATTACACTTAAGACACTTTAGACTTCTTAGAAAGAAACCAGAAGAAATAACCTAACAATATTTCTACCTCACTTATCTGAATTAAAAAGGCCACATGTCCCATACCAAAAGCATCTTTCAACTGAAACACCAAAACTCCAAATCCCAATCTGGTCACAATTTCTGCAGTTTATTTTTACAGAACTGTTGGACTTTTTCTGCTGAATTTGTGTGAGAAAGAACAAGAAACTGTCTATAGCAGCAGAATTCTGAATGTAGGAATTACAGTTTTGTTTAAGGGTGATGGTGGAGAGAGGAGAGTCACAAAATATTAACAGTCTAAAATTTGGGCTATTTTAGTGTATCCTAACATCAGATCATCTGATACTGGCTAAATCAAAAAGTTGGTTTTCACTGAATGCAGCATACAGAATCATCACATCCTCTTTATATATCCCAGGCTTTTTTGGGTATAAATAAGGGAAAAGTAAGAGAAAGAACACAACACATATGTTAAAATAAAAACATGGAAAAAACCCCAAGACAATAGAAGTTTATAACTTATATGCATATAAAATACAGAGCATGTTCAGCAAGTGGCACTTCTCACCTTGTTGAAAAGGCAGTTGAAATCCACATGCACACACTCCCCAGTGAAAGAATCAAACAAGATGTTCTCCCCGTGCCGGTCTCCCAGCCCCAGGATGTACCCCACCATGGACATGACGGCAACGGATCGGCAGTAGGCTGACCTGCTGTTGTACCTGTGGGAATACAGAAGGCACGCCTGAGTCACTGCCTTGGATGAGCTGTCCCTATTCTCTAGTCCCATTAATTCTTAGGGAAATACACAAAGTAGATGTTCTTGAGCTGGTCCAATCCCAGTCACTCACCATGAAGTAGGGTCAGGAAATGTCCTAAGAAACCATTCATGAAAGAGAGGAGGATGACGAGGCAGAAGGACCTCTTTGAACATTTTCAGCTTTTCAGGCAAAGGTGCTGACTTTGGAAGCATATGCTGCCGCAGTTCTTTTCCAGTCATATAGATACCTGCAACAGACTTCCTCAGTTAGGCAAAAGAAATCCCCAAGCATGAAGCTTTGTATGTGCTATTACAATATGGTAATTTAGAGAAAATAAATGTCTCCATAAAGCTGAAATAAATGATCAAATGAAAAATAATCTATAAACCATGTTGGTTCTGGGTTACAGGAAAGTTTTTCCCCAAACATTTATTGCACTGACCAGAAAGCTGCTCTGCTAACAAGAAATTCAAAAGAAATCTGATCTTTTCTCTGGAAAGCTACTGGACTCTTAACCTTGATTCAATTGTATATTATCTTAACTATCTCACTAAATGTAACAGAAATAAAAAATAACAAATCAAATCTAAAGAAAAAGTTCACAGTATTTTTTATTATTCAGTGTTCCACATACACAACCATGCTGCTGGCACTGCTGCTGAAACAATTTACATCACTGTATGTAAGAAAGTATTAAGATGCCTGTGGTATCAGTTCTTGTAAGGAACTTATTCATTCCGAGCACCAACTCTCTTCCATTTAAGAGCAGAAGTCTACCACACACATGAATGATAATATATTGCAGATAGTTAAAAATACATGCGACTACATCTTCCTAGAATTTAGCCTGATTCTTGCCATTTGTTTCATTTACTTGTTAAAATACAAGTCCTTTAAAAAGATCTAAAAACTTTTACTGTAGTCTAATACTTTTCTTTACCTTTCTCCTTATAAAGTTTTATCAGGATATTTCTTAGACCAGCAGTGTTATTCACCCACTCAATTATGCCACATTCATCATTTAATGGAATCACTGCGTAGGTGCGAATATGGAGCTCTCGCCTACGGGACTCTGCATCTTTTCTTAAGCACTATTCACAAAAGAAAAATGAGATTCACAGATTACACAGATAGGATCAAAATGGATCTATAGCATTTACATTCTATCTATAACTACTTTCCAATCACACAATCTAGAATTTACAAATCTAAGCTTCACAGTCTACAGTAGGTTAAAAGCAAGCAAAATGTGCATCTTTTCTCCCAAGTAAATTCAAAAAAAAGAGGGTTTTGCAATAAAATAGTCAAACTGCATAACTTGTACATGGCTTAAATCCCTTAAAAGCAGTATTTGAAATAAATCTTTTAGTGTTTCAGAGATGCTGTCATTTGCTTTAACCTCATAGAAGACATGGTACCTTAACCTTAAGCATATTGTTGAGAAGCAAAATAGAACTAAAATAAGAGGTATGGCAACACTTTAGTATGAAAAGATTAATTCATCTATTTTTTATAAAATATGTTAGAAATTACTAAATAAGAAATATTAAGCATGACAGCAGAAAGTTTACGGGTATTTATTTACTGTAAATAACCTGTCCTGTCTATTTTTGCTGGAATAAGCAATTGTTTTGGCAGAATATTGTAATTTGTTATTGTTTCCACAAGTCTGTAAGAAGTCATACATTTGCAATTGCTACTGGTTTTCACTGAAATAAGGTATTTTGTACCAGTTTACTTTTCTTCCAGTGAGCTTTATCTCAAGCTAAATTGGCTTTTTTTTGTTAAATAGCTCAGTGTTCTGTCCTGGTCAATAAGTATAATGCATCCGATTGTCTCATTCATCAAACCTTATTAATAAGGGAGTTGAATTCCATGAGCCGACAGTCTTTTCTTAGATCATCTTTTGGCTTGCACATCATAATGTAGGATTTCCCATCTGAACCTTTCAAGGTGATCTTTTTTGGCTTTTGAAGTGAGGCAAGAATTTCCACCTAAAGAAAAATGAAGTTCTTTACTAATTTCTGTATCGGATTATCTGAAATAAAGTGTGTAATTGTAATAGAACACTGCAACCAATTGTGTTAGCACTCCCATGGTGCTGCAGCACATTAACCCCAGACCAAAACTTTATCTAAGTGCCAAGAGGCCACACCTGCCTCAGGCTGCTGTGACAGAAGCAACTCAGTTTCCACAAAAGTAATTATGGAATCCCCTACTCGTTCCTCCCATTTCTAGGGAACTAAGATGTATTTGCAGCTACCTTTGTTTAACATGAAGTGAAAAACCATGTGCCATCTAGAGCCTTACCGCATCATCAAAGCCTGCAATGTAGGCCCAGCATCCAGGAAAAGGGTCATGGTTAGCATGGGTACCAGGAATTGAAGGAAGAGTTGGTATCATCACAGATTGTAAGGGAATGAGAATTTCACTGAATGTGTGCTCTTCTACTAATCTTTTCAGTGTTTTGAAATGAATATTCATGCTTAATGTTGAGCTGTTTCCATCAACCTTGAAAAAAAAAGTAGATCAAAGTTAACAGTAACATTTAGAGTTAACACTTAAAATAATACCGCTATTTTACATTAACTATTAAATAGAATAATAAATGCTTATTGTAATAAAAAAAACCAGCAAGCTACATTGCAAATTAAATAATCCAGAAGTAATATATCTGGCTGTTATGGCAGACTCATTTTTCATTTTGAATATAAATACAGAATGATGAAAGAATTCATTTAGTTTTACCTTTATTATCAAATTAATTTGTTCAAAAGAGCACACCCACCCTATTTTTACAGTAAAACTCTGAAAATTAGTGGGCATGAATATGTGAAAGTACAAAACAATGTAAAGCCCATGTATTGTGAAACAAGCCATTATGTACTGAAATATTTTACAATGTGCTTGATTTAGAGCTATTTTAAATCTTTTACAACACAGTGTAGTTTCTGCTGAACTGCAGTAATATTACGAAGTAATATTATTATTAATAAAAATTAATATGTATAAGTATTAATAAAATGTTATTATTAATATAATTAATATTATTAATTGGCTAACGAAAGCAATCAGAAGCAGCTTTTGCATTACATTCTTGCATAATCCTATGACATGCATTAATTTGTTTATTTTTGCAAGTACCGGTTTGTTGCAGAGCTCCAACAGCTTGTCCGTAAGGCGTGTGGCATCTCCAATAAATTTTCCTAAAGATTCCTTCATGTGAATAGCTCTGTTTAGAATTTCCTTACATCTATTGACACGCATAGGGTAAGAGGACTGAAAAAACAGGAAAGTTAAAATTTATTAAACAATGAGTTGAAGAATCCCCCCCAATAATTAATATCCTTTCCTCTACTAATTGCTTATCATATTTAATATCAGGAGAAGGATGTGCTTCGATTGCGGTAGTGTTGGTGGGTGTGTGTCGGGGTTATTACTTCTGAAACCATTCTTTGGAGTCCCACAACATAAAGGCCAATATTCAAGAATATGTCAATGTATCCTGAATGTTATTTCACCAGCCTAAAGAAATAGTATTCATCATGCTTCCCAGTCTGCTTTGAAATAACCTTACTGCCAAATAATTAGTAGTACATCTATCTAGTAAGTTGAGTATAAAACTGAAAGTACTGTAACACAATTAGTAAATGCAACAAAATCTGTTGCTCATAACTACACAATTCATCAGCTATTTATTATTCAGATTTCCTTTCCTAATACACCATACAAGTTGGGATGCATATTAGCATTCCAATTTGGAACATTTAAACTGTAATATCTGAATTAAGACTGCAATAAAATATTTTGCAGTGATGGCATTGATATCCTCTTCCACAATACTGTACCACAACACTTAAACTCTCAATTCCTTCTTTTCAGCTTAGAGTAAAATAGGTTATATTTACATTTCTGAGAAAAGCAGTTTTGTAAACTTAATAAAGGTCTAGCTATACATATCAAAATACCTTGGACACAGCAGTCATCATCCACATTGCTTGCTGTGGATAGGCTAAAAACACTTTAGCAACAATCACCATCAGAACGGCAAAGACTTCATCATGAGAATGGCAGATTCGGGAGATGAGCTGAGAAAAGGCTGTCAGGAACTGGTAAGGTGCCAGGTGATTTGTGTGCTCTGTAATCACCTTGTTTATTTTAGCCAGATCATTTTTCATTTGAACACGTTCTGAGCGACCAGCTGAAAAAGAAAAGGAAAAGACTATGTTCCTGGTTTTCCCCACTGGAAATGGAAAGTAATTTAAACCAAGGCTATAGAATAATAGCAGTTTTCATAAGCCAAAAAAAATTGAAGGCAACAAAAAAGCTCCTACTGTAAAGTTCTTTTTAACACAGTATACAGTGACTGAATACATATGCTATTTAACTACGCAGAACACCAGGAAATTAAAAGCTCTCGTTACACTCTTAAAATTACTTCTCTAAAATGATACAATGGCATAGAACAAACTAAAAACACTGCATGTATTTGCCTAATAAAAGGATTCCAATGTTCTTTAGTGGAGAGGAAATGAAGAAAGTCTTTCCATAGGATGAAATTAGCACATTTGCTCCTATCTCCACCCCTGCCCCTGAGGACCCAGCATGAGTTTCACAGCAGCACCTCAGAGAGCAGGACCCGATGTGCCTGCAGACAAACACAGTTGACCTAAGTGGGTAGAATGAGGACAAGATCAAGGAGCACAACTGTCTGCTTCACTCCGGACCTGCAAGCAATGTTTGCAATTTTCATTTGTACCAAAATCTCCCACCCAAAATGCATCTGTGGTGTTAGTTTCACATGCCTTCATGCTCTCTGCCTACAAGATTTATTTTTCCCCTTCATTTCAGTAAAATGAGGGGGAAAATTTCAGTAAAATTCCTTCAAAGACTGGAACCAAAACAAATTAAAAAAAAGCCCCAAAGCCTAACACTTTACTGTAGCAAGTGCATACAAAACTACTACTCACCACTCATGAGGCAACTCAAAAGTGGTGACCAAGGGCATGCAAGGATTTTCCCTATATGTATTTAATGACTTCAGTTACCCAAGGAACAATGCTGTCTCATTATATCCTTTTTAAAAAGTTCTGGAGGATTTAATTAAAATAATTAATACTCTCCTGCATATTAACATCCCGTATTTTACAAGAATAGTAGTACTTTCTTGTTTCCATATAACCTCAGGCAATAAATCTAAACAAAGAACTGCAATTATACTTCACTGCTCTTTCAATCATCTGTTCAAAAGAATGACATGGGAACTATGTACTGGGAAAAAACGTTCTACCTTTATCACATTCATATGCTTTTGCTCCAAAGTCCAGCCATAAAGACAGCATTCTTGGCATTGACTGATAGATGAATTGGTTTCCATACTGTAGAGACCTGTGATTACATGTTTAAATCAAAGTATGTTAATGATGTATATTAGAAGTAATAAAAATTTTACATTTGGATTTAATATTCTATTCTAACTTTAGAAATTTATGTCAGCATTTTAATGCATCTGCAACAACCAAAAATATACAAAGGGTTTGTTTTTATTACTCAAAACTGCAGATATAACAATTAACTCTCTGACAGAAGACAGACAATTGCTTAGTGAGAAGTAAAATTAATTAGGTATGAAAACAAAAAGGAAGCACACAGTATTCTGTTTTACAATACTGCATAAAAATTTGAGTCAGTCTGAATTGGTGAAAGACAATATATTCCTACAGAAATGTTTTTTCCCAGTATTGACGGCAACAAAATAATCATCCTTTTATAGAAACTAAGCAAAGTTCCCCTCTAACCTCCCAAAGTGATGAACTATGTATCTAATCAGATCTCCTTGTTTTTCCATCTTGTTGTCAGTTACCATCGGCATTAATTTATCATAGTATTTTGCAAGGTAAAAATGTCCATCTTCCCATTCTGGCAAGAAAACTGTAACATCCTGCAACAAAATCAAAATGACATAATTAGTTTTGAGAGGATGCTAACTTAAAAATAAAAAATAAACAAATTATTCTCAAGAAACAAGCATCTTGTATTAGTTACATTGTGCAGAGTACATGCAAAAAAAGTATTAATTGTTAACCCTGTAACTCCAAAAATCTAATTTTGCCTCAAGCTAATTGCCTCTACAAACTAGAAGTCTTTTTTAAAATACCTTTTGGGTTTGGAGACAGCAAGACAATTCGAGACAGAATGATATGGGATTCCTGAACTAGGAAAGATCACACTTTCATTAAAATCAGGTTCCTAATCCTAATAAACTCAGTACTGAGTTTCCTAGAGCTTTTTGAAAATTGAAACAGCAGGATGTTAACAGTTGGACTCGATCTTTCTGACCTAAATGAATCTATGATTCCACATTTTTCACATTTCTGTTTTCCTTCTAAATCATGACGTTTAAAAGAAAAACAAAAAATTGTGTGACATGTATTAGAAAAGAGATAAGTTGGTGAGAGGCACATCCCTTCTCTAATAACACTGGTTTCTTTCCTGTGCCAATACTTAGCAGAGAGTACTGCGCATTAGTGTTTCCATAGAATCCACTGAAATTTCATTTGTTTTCATTATTTCAACCTTCATTTGATTTGATACATTTACAGTTTTCTCTAAATGACTGTTACAGAAGTATGTTATTTAGTAAGACAGCAATAACTACTAACAGTATCAAATGCCAAAACTTGGTTAGGAGACATGCTGCTTTTAAGGAAGTATAAACATCTGCATCTCCTACTGTTTTAGGAGGCAATATTAATCAATGCCAAAAAGTATTTCACAGGCATCACAAGATGAAGCACGCAGTGCTGTGTTGTTCAAGAAGAACATACCAGCTGTCCCTTTTCCTAGCTCTTCAGAGACTGCAAGCATATTTAAAGCACAGTTACAAGTCACTACCAGAGAGAGGAATAACACTGAAGAGTAGTGCAATGTATCACCAAGTCAACTCTGTGTATTTGGAGTAGTCCACATTTTAGTGAGGAATTCTAATCTGTGTAAGCATGAGAAA
Organism: Struthidea cinerea; assembly: GCA_013397865.1. Lineage (NCBI taxonomy): Eukaryota > Metazoa > Chordata > Aves > Passeriformes > Corcoracidae > Struthidea > Struthidea cinerea. Next base: position 5,469,475 of record VZTI01003805.1, read on the forward strand.
AAAACCATGCTTCTATAACTTGTTTATTTTAAAAGAATTATATGAAGTATTTGTAGCTGTCAATGATGGGAACTGTACTGATGTGTTACATTAAACCTGGTTAAGACAGTTAAATCTTTACAGGAACTGATTCCCTCCTACACACTGATGCACTATTTAATCCCATTTATGTTATACTTCGTTGACATCATCAGGAGCAGAATGACAGCTTACTTAAGGAATACATTATTATTCAAAGCTCCTGCCTTGTTAACAGTAGTATTCCAGATTACCTTATACTTTTTCATCACTGCGTTGCTTTCAAAGTTAGCAGTTTCTTCCATAAATCTGCCCACTAGCAGCATTGCCCGACCATGGATGAGCTGATTTTTGCTATTGCAGGGTGCTTTATTTTCAGGGAAACATAACTCGACCCCCTTCTGGAGAACAATTAGTGCTTCATGAACCTCACCCTAAGGGAAAGACAGAAAACATTTTATATACTTTAAATAAGAGAGATGCAAAACCTTCCTCTTACAGTTGTTATTAAGGCAAAGCTACGTCCCCAAGTGTGCTCTAGGCCATTCTGGCTGTGGTAGCTGAATATTATGGACTTCAAATGCTTCTTGTATTTCCTTGTTATCTCAGCATTGTTGTGCCTTTAGATGTATCACAATAATTGCCCGCAGGTTCGCTGCCTACTGCTATTAGTTAAAAGGAAACAAATTAAGGAGAGGTCTACTACTAAGACAATTTAAATTTCCCTGGGCTGTTTTGACAGAGGCAGGTAATCCACCAGTTTATACAAAGGTGCCAGAAAGGTCAATGTATACAGAAAACGGCTGACCGGCAGATGGAGGATCAGCTGCAATGTGTTCATAGTCCCAACTGACATATCTTGTTTTACATATGCTGATTTTGTGCCATTTTTTTCTGAAGAAAACTAAAAATATTATTTTCTTGCATGAAAGAAATTAAATTCCATTTTTGTTTTTCTTACCTTGGACCAGAGCCACTTTGCTCTTTCTACATAAAGTTCTGAGAGCGTCGATTCCCCAGCATTCAGCAGAGCATTATAGGCAGTCTGGTGATGACCGGCTTTCCTTGCAACTCTAGCACTCTGGAGCCAACACTGACCAACAAGCTCACTGTAATCCTGGCTGCAGAGACATTTTTGCAGAAAATGAAACATTTCTATTATGAATGCTATTTTAAAATCTGAAGTAAATATCACAATGTGTTGAAATACAAGTTGAATTTCTCAATAAGTTATATACTACATAACAATAATTTAAAACTATTTTAATCCATTTGTTTCACCTTTGTTTCCATTTAGGCCTAGAAACAAATACACCTTCTCCCTCTTTCTTGCATCTCTTTCCTATAGACACTGATTTTCCTCCCTATTTTGAAGGTACGTAATATTTGAGGACTACTTTTGTCTACAAGAAATTTCCAGTTTTATCGTCTCTCTTCTTACACATATATGGAAACCCAGAGTATTACTGAGAATACAACATAGACAAGAAATAGTCACGTCCTCACCTTTTACTGAGACTAAGCAAAGCCCTTCTTAGTGCTAAAATGGGTTCTTTTGCTCTGTAAGAGTTTTGGGTCATTTCAATACGAGCACACCAATTCAGGGAATCTCTACTGTGGTCACCATCTGGTTGCTGAAACATTGGCCCAATACTGTGTTCCAACTCACACAGCATATGCAACCTGTGTTAGCAAAATAAAGGAAAAAAAGTGTTGAACATTGATTGCTGTCTGAGATACATGCAAATTTTACACAGTTCTTGGCATTTTCTTTCTAAAATCTGTCTCTGTAAATAATGTCATCCAGTAGGATTTATTCTGAAAGCAAAAATGCAGCAAAAGCAAGCACACAACATCAAGGATTTGTAAACTGATTAGTTATTTCCTCAATATTCCTTTGCCAAGCTGCTGAACAGAGACAGTGTAGATCACTTGGACAGGAAGTCGATCTTTCGAAAGAGTATTTCTATCCATTACTTTCAGCAATAATTCTTCAGAAAGTCTGGTGTTTTCAACAAATCCCATTTTAAAAGCAATGTGCTTTTACTTAAAGTGAAGTTATTCCATTTATTTAAAAATACCATTACTGTTATTATCTGTCACTGTAAAGATGGAAAGCTGAGTGGTTGTAAATGCCCCAGTTCTCACTGGCAGAGAGCAGTGGGTACAAATGTAGTGGGTACATCTACAGAGAAACAGTGACTCTTGGAAGGCTTCCAAGTAGCCTGGATCAACGGCTAAAGGAAACTACTTTGAAACATTTCTTTCTCAATACTCAAACTTCATTTCCCAAACAACACTGGAGAAATTACCAACAGAAAATAGAATTAAGAAGTAAAACACACACTTCAACTGGCTTCAGGCAATATCTTGCCATCAGGGTTCATTTCAAGTGCAGAAGAAGTATTAAGTCTTTTTATTCAAAAAGGCTACTCACGTTTTAGTCTACTACAGCCAAATTAGAAGTCTATTAATAAAGAAAAGTAGAACTACTAAAAGGAATGTGGTTTAACTCTTACTGATCTTTCTTGATAAAAAATGGCACGCTTTTCAGCCTCCATACAGACCAAAAGCAATGCTCTTAAATTAATGAAGTTACTGGCCTATTTGTACTACTTCAAGCATGGAATTAAATTGCTGATTTTTATTACCTGACATTTACATTATCTTGCTAGCTGATTTTGAAAGACTACACCCCATAGTATTACTGTGAAAGTTTTCCATGGAGGATAAATATAAATTCCTAATTAATCAAAGGTTTTCAGTTGGATGAATTGAAAAAAAAAAATAGGTGACAAAAAATGCACACCAGCACCATGTACTGTAGAAATGCAAAATTATTGCTGCTGCATACTTGATTATGTGATTTCTGAATTTAAAAATAGTGACATGAAAATGAGAAACCTGATAATGTGTTCATATCCTCGCTGATAGGATCCTCTTTCAAAGCTCGCTGCTGAAAGGGGCACAATCTGTTCTGCTCGAACAACCTTGAGCGTCTCGTAAAAAGCTGCTTCATTTTTCTTCTTGGCTGATAATAATAAATGTCCCAGTCTGACACTCCAAGTAGTGGACTTCACATCTTTGGGGAGAAAAAGAAGACTCTGCTTCCTTAAGCAGCTTAACCTGAGCATGCTAATTTGTTTTATCGTACTACTGGAAAAATAACACTATCTCAGAACTAAGTAATTGCATGGTAGTAACACTGTATAATTCAACTCCACAATCCACCCAGCCAAACAGACCCCAAAGATACATGCACTCCAAACTTCTGCTCAAAGACTATCCAGGTTACAATCAAATACAGTTGCAAAACCCAGAAGACAGTCAGAACCAACCTGCCTACCAGTAAAATCCAAGACAAATGACAATAGCTGCCCCTTGAGTCAAGATGATTAAACTAAAACATACAATTGTTCAGAAATGCAATGAAGTATTAATACTTTTATATAATGATAACTTACCTGAAGCCAAATAATTTTCCAGTAAATCCCATTGTGACAGCTTCCAGGCTGCTTCCACTCTGTAAGTGTTCAATTCAGAAATCCATTCAGACCTATTAAAAGAAAGAAAAGGCAATAAAATTTTGTGCTGTCTCCTCTCAGTATGTTGATCCTACATTGTACTAGCAAATGTTCTTTATATAGAACTTCTCTTACTTGAAAAGAGGCAAGATAAGCTTGCTTGTAATCAAAGTCAGTAAAACCAAAGGACAGGCACTGATAACAAATAAGAGTTGTACAATATGATCCCACAAATGCAAGCTCCAAAGAGTGTATTTCACTTTTGTGGTACACATCAAAACCTACCATCTTTTAATCCATTAACCTATTAGACTACAGAATACCAATGGAATCAGTAACATGGGAAACAATGAAAAAATTCTCTCTAAGAAATTAAAGCTCATACCAACACTGCTCACAGTGCAGACAAGAACTACAAAAACTTCTGGACTTCTTGAAATAAATAATTTTTAGATAAAGCACTCAAATTTTTGTAGCTTCACACTGCTAATTCAATTATGTTTAATAAGCCTGAAATGTTTGGTAATGAGCAGTAGTTACTGAGAGATTTATACCAGAGCTTCATATTATTCAAATAAAATGTGTATTAGATGTTTACAGTACCTGTTTGCAAGCACTCCATTGACCTGAGTAATTACAGTAGATAACTGACCAAGGCCTAACATGGACTTCACTACACCATGATAGTGAATAATCTAGAAATAGGAAAAAAACCAAAACAACAAATGAAAACCCCACACATACACATTAATGAAATTCATGACAGTCTGAAGGAAGAAATATGCCCATTTGGGTGCTTTTCAGAATACAAAAAAGCATAACTAATTGCACCATAAGTTAAATGAACATTCACAAAATCCAGTAAGAGATTTGTTTCAGTTCATAAGACACTTCCAACAGCAATAATTATTTAGCAACTGCTACAACACTTAGATTCCTAGTTTACTTAAATATTCTAAAGAGGTTTTCTTGCCTTAGTCTTCTGTGAGCAAATAAGACTAAAAATAATAATTATATTTATTTAAAAAAAAAAAAGTTTTCTATTTACCTGATCAGGTTCCAGCTGGATAGCCCTATCATAGCAGGCTGTTGCATCTCTTAACAAGCCAATACTTTCATGTTCAAGGATTTGTTCTTTGAGAGATGGCTCTGCTTTCCGAATGGCGCTCACCCCAGCCACTCCATCTGGCTCGTGCATAGCAGCATACAACTTCTTTATTCAAACAGAATTGGACATGGCCATTAAAACCAAGAATTTATTTTATAGATAACATGTGCAGAATCACACAACTTCTTGAACATGGAGCACACACTATCCTGTAGGACTCAGTAGCAACAAACTTTCATGGAAGATGTCAGTTTTGCTGGGCTCCTTCTAAAGTTGAGCCCTACTTTTGCTTAGCATACAGTAATACTTACAATCTCATACTACAGAGTAATACATGAAGTTACCTGAAACCAACCATTTAGCAAAAGTAAATATCCTACTGTTACATGACAGCATAAAGATGAAGATTACTTTAGGTGAAAAAGCAACAATCTAAGTTTTTAAAATTTGAAATGTCACTGAGGTATATAAACCATTGGGAACCACAAACAGGATCATCCCAGAGGTTAAATTACTTCTTGAAACTAATTTATATAATTTGCAACACCTTTAGCATTGGCTCTTTTTCTACTTTAGAATAAGCCACTTGGAATTTCTTCAAATGTGCTTTGGCTTTTTTTTTTGTTATTATAGTTGGCTGTATTTTCTGACAAAAGGCACAGAGCCAACTCCAAAGCAATAAATGTTATACTATCAACAAACCCACATTTAATTATTTTTGGGATTTTACAATCTTTTATTATACACTAGAAAGCTACTCATTCCTTTTCATATAAAAAGCATGCCAAGCAAGAGAAAGTACTAAATATGCTGAAACACAGATGACTAAATGCTTGTATCCATCTTTTCTTCTTCCCTTCACAATGAAGAATTTGACCAAGCTTTATTCATTGTATACATTTTCATTTTAAAATAAAAACAAAAACCAAAAAGAACTTCAGAACCTGAAGAAAACCAAGATGTTCCTGAATATTTTGTTTCTTCTCTGTGATAAATGATTCAAAGTGCATCACAGCCCTCGTGTAAGCCTTGGAGCGAAAGGAGGCCACAGCCAGTGTATCCTGAGGAATAAGGTCTAGAAAACGTGTCACATTTTGATATTCTCCATAGTCCTCACTTGATGCTATTGAAAAAAGACATATTAAAAAGTCCATCAATTGAGGTTTCATTTATAAGAACTACCTTACACATCAAAATTCAGTTAACTCATGTAACAGTTTAGTGAGATAACTGTACTAATTTAAGAACATGGTTTTCTCTTCTGTCAACAATAATTTATTTAAAACAATTCTGGTGAACTTCCTACATCTTGAAAGACAGCACAGACTATTATATATTATATATAATATATTATAATATTCAGTTAAACTGAATGTTTAGAGAACTATCAAGAAATTAACATTTCATTGTTCAAATTTTAAATCTGTATTTCTTGCAACAGCCATTCAGAACAATGCATTTGGGGTGGAAGGGGTAGAAATCACAATATGATATTAAGAAATCATAAAACAGATTACATATTATACTAATACAGCATTTGTAAATGGTCATAATGTAAAGATGCAAACCTAAATAAAATACTTCTTTGAATAATGTTAATGCCTTTTTAAATAAAATAAGCATCACTCACTTTTTAGATCACTTCTGTCTTTGCTAGACTTGCCAGCATTTTTCTCAGCAATAAGTATTTGAAACTTATGTCTAGCCCACTGAGTGAGATGATCAAGCATGGAGAACACTGTCTGTGTGCTCAGCTGACTCAGATCAGATGTGCTGTCTTCAAGTCTCCTGCTGGACTGGTCATCGTGTTTCAGAACAGCCATGATCTCCATGTAAACCTATGCAAAGATAAAAGACACAAGTGCCACACCAGCAGCAAAACAGTAGGAAACAGCAATTAACACAAAAGTCAAACTAAAACACTAGATACTTTAAATGTATATTTTAGATACTTTAAATGTATCTTTTAATAATTTGGAGCTTATTTTCATGATCTTGTTGTCCCACAATCTCAAAAGGAAGAAATGGCAAACCAAGTGGCAGCTGTTGTCAAGGGGGTCCATACAGGCAGAAGGCCTTTAGCTTTCAAGATACAATAAATGCTACTGCACGTCTTCTACAAACACAATACTTCAAGATTTTGTAAGAACGAAGTTATCTACTGGTTACTAGATCACAGATGATTTTTTTTGCTTATGTTTAGGTAAATAACATGACAAAATATCTGTTTCTGCTTGTTTTAGTCCATAAAATATGAGTTAACATACATAACAGATGCTTATTGTGGATATACTTGTTCACAGAAGAAAAGTCATCACACGCCTCTACACACCCACAGTGTTTAAACACAGACATTTTAGCTGTGAAATTTCAAATTAATGGAATGCAGGTTATACTTTTCAGTATCTTCTAATTCCTTTGTTTCATCCAGGACATGCTTACAAAAGAGTCCTTGCAAACTTGCACGTCTCTGTACATACATGTGCTGCTCCCAGTGAAAATGACAGCACATGGGCACAGGCACTGACAGCTCAAGCAAACTGAAGGAAAGCAAGATGACTTCTCTCCCACCCCTGCTTTGCTACAACACATCTATGAATCCTGCTCCACATGAATCTGGTAGCTAAATAGTTTATCCACTGAAACTGTAATTGTATGCAAAAGAGAAGAAAAAATTATGAGCCTGAATTCTTGGAATTATACAAATTCAATTTATTGGTTGTTTTTGTTGCACACTTCCTCTTTGTACCCCTCCAGCTGTTAATGTTACTGCAGTCATTATTAACTACATAATATCTCATCCTAGACCCAACTGAGGAAATAGATGGAAATCCACAGGAAAGCAGTTCTAACACAAACTTGTATGAGTATATTCAAAATCGTATCAGAAAATTTGTATTATTAATACACAAAAAGGAGTTTAACACCTAAACAATTTATTCATGTAGGTCTACATAATACTGCAGAGCTGGGCAGCTCTTAGGAAGAACAGCTCCTGACCATTCCTGTGAAAAACACTACCATCTTATACATCTCACCTCTTGTTGATCCTCTTGACTGCATCCCAACAAAACATAGACAAGGATGTGTGGAAGCAGATAAATTGTCACTTTATAGTCATTTTTCATCATAATACTGCAGCAATCAAAAACTTTTCTGGCAAGATCATGTCGCACCTATAGAAAAATATTATTTCCAGGAAAAGCATGATTACAAAAGTGCAAATGCCTGAACACTTAATAGATTTTCTTTTGTTGACGAACACAAATTCTAGTCCATCCAGTAATTTTAAGATACTTGTCTCCTACAGAAGGTTCATCAGACTTAAATCTGCCACAGGGATGCCAGATGGCAGCTGCTATTACATGTGGCAACTGCTGATAGCACAAAAGACAGGGAAGCACTGCTTACATTTCCACTTTTCCATGCTGTTTACACCATTGTGAATGTGCACTGGCCATAGAAAAAACCTTAAGGCTGAGAGTCTACCACTACACTCAACCTCTCTTCTGCCCTTAAAAGCCTGCAGAAAGTAGGAAATTATGAAGACATTAAATTCCTCTCTGTCTGAAAGAGGACAGTGTAGTTACTGAGCTACTGCAATTTAATTCACTTCTTACACTGGTTGATTTGGAAGTGACATTTTCGGTGGGTCACTTAGATATTGGAAAGGTAAAAGAAAAAGAAGATAAAAGTACTTTTTATGTGCTGGGACTACGGAGCTACAGGTAAATCTTTCCAAAACGGAGAAGGTAAATCCAGAAGCGTTTCAGATACTTTTCACAAGCATTTGTCAGTGCCCTCAGTTTCACAAGAGTCTCTGGACAAGGGCAAGTTTCCTTGACTTTTAGCTTCGACACTGCCTATGAAGCCTAGCCAAGAACCAGTGCTGCTGAAGGGAGAGTGCAGCATCCTGCTGAAGAAGCAGGGAAGTCCTTTAAGAGGCCTGCAGCCAACAGACATATTCTCCCATCCATCCCTGACCTGCAGAAACTGAAATAAGGTTCAAGAACTGTGTTGCAAGGAGCATTAAAGAAAGATTTATTCTCTTACCTTTGTTATAAGATAACCTGCCCAAGTTGCTGACCATTCTGCAAAATTATCACCTAATTTGCTTAAGTAAATTGGCTTCTTCACCTTAGACCAATTTACAGCCTTCTGATAACTCTTGTACCTGTAATTTTAAAATACCCATTTAATAAAACTAACTTTTTATTTACTATAATAAACAATAGCACATTGTTAGTTATTAAATTCCCTCACTGGAACAATATTAAGTTCCATCTTCGAATCTTTAGAAATAGAATTAAAAAACTCACTTTCAGTAAGCAACATATTTTATTCTAGAGCTTGTTAAAATGAAATATGAAATAAAAATTCTCATAACTTGTTAGGTTGCTTGTATATATTTTAAAGTGCTATTTGTACCAGTTTTAAGAAATGCCGTTGGATAAACATTTGAGTACTATGTTCTTGACAGGAAAACCCAGACCATATATGCAACCAAGAAAGGCCAAAAAGTATGTTTTCTAAAAAAGGTAAAGCTTATCACAGGTGAGCATGACTGTCTTCATGAGGAAATAGAAAGGAAACTGATTATTTCAAGTTAAGACACAAACATAATTTGAAGTTTCATTTTGTTGAAGTAATGATAAAAATAATGTGAAGAAAAAGTCAAAACTCATTGAGCTCCTCCTACCTGATAGAAGGTAGCAGTAATGGAATGTAAATAGACTTGAGTACAGGGGAAAGAAAACAAACAAAAGCTTCAAAACATTGTATAAGCCAATTCTCTAGGGACAAACCGGCAGACCTGGGCAAAGCATGAGCTCCAAGTTTTGCTTGTTTGATTTAGAGAGAATTACTTTCAAGTAAGTGCTAATTCAGCTTTTTGTAGAAAGACCTTATCTGAATTTTGTATACATGCATATCACTCTTCCCAGTTGAGTGACAATCACAAAACCGTATGAAGTTAATACTAGCCTGGAGAGAAAAACATTTAGATCTGTTATGAAAATACATTGCTTAGGCTGTCATATACCGTGTGTTTAAGTGAGGTTCCAAGATCTCCTGCACATGCTCAGGAAACCTCCTCCAAAGCCTGGAGCCAGGGCAGTCAGTGTTCGTCTCTCTACAGTCATAGATGGACAGTAACTCCTGAAAAGGCATGGTTTACAATATGACCAAGTTAGCACTGAGAATTTCCATACCACAGTACAAAACCCCATGTATATGATCTTAGAGGTCTTTTCGCACCTGAATGATTCTATGATAAGTAATGAGAGAGCAGTTATGGAATGCTTAATTCAGAAATTATAACTGCAAAACTGTCATCCAACATTGTTAACCCCCTATTACTAGGCAATTTTGATTTCAACTGCTGATTCCCCAGATTCTCCAGTTGGTGTTTGGACCACATTGTATCGTAGTCTTCACTTCTGCCAATAAACCAGGACTACAATTTATCTGATTCTTCCTTGCACAGGAAGTGCACAACCTTGTGCATATGCTAATAAAATTCTTATCCTGCTGACTACATAGGGCCACCTATTTTCTCCTAGATTAAAGACCTGTCCTGAAGTTTTCACAAAGTTATTAAACATCAATAACAGCAAGAACAACAAAAAGACACCAAAACCCCCCATCCACTAAATCAAGCCAGCACAAAAGACTGGAGTTTGAAAATAAGGGTAGGCTTCCTCTCAACTGCTTCTTAAAAGTGTAAGCAGAAACTACCTTAGGAATACTCACTGCTTCTCATTTCTGCTTGTGGAACCTGAACTAATTCTAAGTCACTCTCAGGATTACTCCTTGAATCCCTATGTATGGACTGCTAGTTACCCCTAAAACATCAGATGTCACCTAAAATATTGTGACACAAAAGCAAACAAATCTATATTTGACAACTCCCCAGAATTTTAAGTGTATCTTCTCATTTAAAGCTGTACAGGTTGAAGTTTCAAATACTTAAAACATGTACTTCAAAATGAACATTTATATTGCACAATTTTAAGTTCAGTGTTACAGAAAATGATCTGTGAAATAAAAGTAGGAGCTAACCATGTATCTTACCTGAATTGCATATGCTGCAGAATCCTGAGCACGAACATTATCAGCATAAGCAAGGAATGCTCTGGTCAGTTCCATTAATAATCCATAGGCAAAACTTGGATCTTCCACTCCAGCCTCAATCACAAACAGAACGCCAGTTTTATTAAAACAGAGTAATAGCTGTATCTTTAAATAATCACTTGGAAGCTTAACTTTAAACTGTTTTAGGTGAGACAGCAAGTACCGATTTTCAAAGGGTCTAGAGATAAGAGGTTCCCTCCTCCCAAGGACTTTTCTTTAGAAGACACCTAATGCTAAACAAAACACTCCTGCAATGCTTCTTACCACAAATGTAAAGCGTTTTCCTTGAGTTTCACTTGTTGAAAAATCGAGCCTGCCAGGATCTATGGCTCCCAGTTCACCTAAACATTCTCCACAGAGCAGTCGAGCTTGGGAATTTGCATCCTGGCAGCCGATGAGAAGCACCGTTACCAGCTGGGAGATGACTGGCTCCACGGTTTCACTGTCCGTGACATACTTGATCAATTTTTCCTAGGAAGTTGAACAACAAAGACGAGTTATTCTACAACCATATTTATGGTAAATAAGCTCAGAATTTTCAGTCTGTAACTCACTTCCAATTTCATTTAGCCATGACTTCAGGTTGTAACTATAGTCCAATTGGACTAATCTGCTTCTCCCCCTAGGAAGGACTAAACAAATGAATGAGGGATTTGGGCCTCAGTTAATAATGCTGTCATGGCCAATATTGTATTTCATTATCATACACCTCTCTACTAACTTCATTTTCTTTCTTCTCTTCTACATTATCTTTTTCACTTAATTATCCCTTTTCTTACGTGTTCCAATACTTCCTCCCAATTTCTCTCATGAAGCTGTTGTCATACCTGCTGGGTTTGATGCCATTTGTATTCTTATTATTTGCCATTTCTTGGACATTTCTTCACTCTCAAGTCCTACAAAGCCTAGAGTTTCAAGTCCTTTGATCAATGCCCATCATTTTAATTGGGTATCCTTTCTTTTTTGTTTTGGCCCAGCTTTTATTCCTTAGTTTCACATTTAGTCCAAATACAGAAAAAAAGTAAGATGTTTGTCGTTGTTATGCTTAATGAAAACTGAAACCACAGCCAACATTGAGCAAATACTTCCACAAGATGTGGAACTAATTAAGTTTGATTTGCCTCAATTATTTTGCTGAACTTCTAACTAAGGAAGACATGGCAGGATTTTGCTGACCTGAGCTGCAAGAGTTATTGTTTGGCCAGGAATATGCACAATGATTGTTTGTTCTTTTAGCTAGATTTTTTTTTAAAGTTTCTGGCTAAAGAGTGTCCCACAGTCTTGTAACTACTAAGGTTACAGGTACAGATTTATTACTTTTTCTAATGGGTCACATACACCCTCTGGGCTAATAACCACACAGAATTGTAAAGCAGTGTCTTCAGCGTGTACATGGCTATAAAATTTATTTGAATATGATCGATGGATTCAATTTGAGGGTGGAAGACAAAGAAGGAAGAGGAAAAAAAAAGAAGTGTGAGGTGGTCAAACACACCTTAATTCTTTCAGATATTACACACACACACACACGCACTTGCTTTTATGTGTTAGACTCCTGATGCAAAAGCCATACATGTCCTAAATACACAATAAGCCCACAAAACAGATTGTTGAAATGAAGTTCTTAGATACATCTTTCCTCAGAGTTGGAAAAAAAAAGTACACTTTTTTTTTCACTTATTCACTTATTCAGCCTTGCTGAATAAGCATCACAAAGATTTGAAGGATTTGAAAGTCCACCTACGCGGAGGTGTCGTGAAAAAGAATCCGTTTTCCCCATTTTATGAAGAAACAGCTTAATAAACTGAGGAGAATAACCCAGTTCAAGTGAACACCCTGTAACAACAAGGAGGTTTAGACTTTTGGTCCAGATGCTAATTCGATTTATTTTTAGTTCTACTGAAGGAGGTTTTCTATACCTGGTTTCTATACAATGTTTCTTTCAGGCTGGTAAGTGCATGAATCCGAACATCCACATTCTCATGCTGAATAGCTCTCATAGACAGCTGCAGGGCTGTCTGCAAGTCTGTGCTTTTGGAGGATTCCTGAACATGACGTAAGAAGTTCAAGTTAAGTATAACAGGAATATGACTGAACAGCATCTCAAAGAACACAAGTAAGAACACATGGAAACAACTATCTTTTTGCCTACATTCTCACTTACATCCATATACCATTGTCTTCCTACCTATTTTTTTAAAATGTTTTCCTCAAAAAGGTGCTATATTTCACTTTTAGGTAAACATAATGATGGCGTAAATAAAAATTATAAAATCAGAAGAAAATGCTTTAAGTCTATCTAAAATCAAATTAATTTCTACTTTTGTTGCCTCATTCCCACAAAATAATTGCTACTTCCCATCTGTTACCTAATCATTCTGAGGGCAAGCAAATGAAATAGACCATAGAGCACTCCTAAGAAGAGACAAACTTTGCTCCCTGTAAAGTGAACATGGAAAAGGGATCAAATGGAAAGCAGCTTCTCTTGTAACACAATTATTGGCATAGCTAAAACTGCTGACTTCTCATCTTATAATGCATCACAAGAGATGAAAAGTCAGTGTTCAGGAGATGCTACAGAAACAAGAATGTTGAACATGAGTATATTTTGTTCCTGAACAAGAATCAGTACCTGCTTAAACTATTCCTGCAATACACAAAACCTATTTTGTGGTGGAGGCAGATAAATACTATTTCCACTTAACAATAAACTTTACATGTTTTCCTCAGCTGTCATGAATTCATTTGATGCATTAAAGCCAACCAAATAAATAAAAGAAGCTGTACCTTTCTGTATTCCTGAAGGACAACCTGAACTTCTTTTAGTTCAGGAAGGTCAGGCAGAAAATATATTTCATGTAGAAAGTCTCGTACTGCATCCCTAATAGTTATCAAAAAAATATTGCAAAGAATATGGCAAACATTAGTGGAATCAGAAAAACCTTAAAAACCCATCAAAAGAAAGCAATGAAGAAATCTCTTTCAATATTGCTACTATGGCCTTCTACAAGAGCCTTATTATTACTACTGCTGCCTTTTACTTTGAAAACTGTTGGTATGATACAATGCAAGAAAAATGAAAACCCAACACAAGTGATCAAGATATTAAGTATGAACATTCCTAAAAAAACCCCAAACATACTTTCAAGCCACAAAACATAAGATGAAAAAGAATTATGACTCAACCTTATCTTCAAAAAGGTTAAGTCATGAGAATTAAAGTATTTTGTATTAAACGTTGATTTTATTTTCAGTTGGTGTGACCATTTGAAGGGAATGTGTGAAATCTTACTCAACATAGTAATCTGTGTACTTCATAATTATACCTCTAATTATTGAAGAAAACAAAGAACTCATTTCCTCCCATTTCCAATTCTGTACACTCCTCTCCAGCTTAGAGCAACTGTTAACAATCACCATTATTCTGTAGAGGGAAGTCATTTTCCAGACCAGCAGAAAAAAAAAACCACTCAAGAAAGCCTGGCAGGGTTAAGTGTCTGAATGGGTTTCAACTTGGCCACAGCATCATATATTTTTATAAGGACAATATAAAAAACCTTATCAGATGGGTCTATCACTTGTCCCATTTCAAGATCTCAACACAATTTAGAGAAGGGGGAATTTTATACAACAACAATGATAAATCAAAAACAAGTTTTCTCATCTCAGTGCTGGTTGACTTGAATTTAGGGTTATCCCCATTCCTGTTGCAGGATTTAATCCATATAACTGAAATTATTTTGTACAGTACCTGTTCTCTACTATGAGGAAGTGGAATATTGCTGTGGTTTCCTTGGGTTGGATAGGTATGAGGGGCAATAACACTACTATCACATGGCTGAGCAAGGAGCCAAGATAGGAATGGTCCAGACTTCGAACAAAACAATCCCAGGCTCTAAAAAAGAAAAGACAACAAAACAAGAGTAATCGATGATTCTTCTCTGCAGAAAACATTTCAGGTGAGTCGTGAGAAGCATTTTTAGCTATTTCTGCACTATGGTTTAGGTTACTGTCCAGAGCAAAACAAAACAATATATTAAAGGACAGAAATAGCAGGGATGACACTGTTTGGGTACACCATCAGTTTACCTGCAACACAGTTCTGGGAAGTCATCCTTGTATCTCAGAGCTGTTCTCAGCGTGGTCATCATCTTCACTCTTACCGAACTGACGTGTTTGGGACCCATGAGCATCATTAAAGACCTCAGGCTATTTAAAGCCTAGACATAGACAAAAGTCATTTTAGTGTATTAGATACTCCAGAGAACATGTAGGAGTCACATTTTCTATTAAAGTCAGGCTACCCTTGCTTAAGAAATCATACTCTAAGACATCAAAATCAGTTTGATGTTTCAATAAAGAATCTGGGTTTAGATAAAAGAGAGTGAAAGGGAATCTCTAACGGCAAGATTGTAACAAAACCCCACGTTATTTAGGCTGTTGACAGATGAGGGAAGAACTGTGGACACCAAAGGAGTTAATGATTATAGATGATTATTATAAGACATGATAAACTATATATCCCAAGCTGAAAAGAGAAGGCCTAGGAAATACAGAGGAAATAAACAAACTTGCATTTAAAAGAAAAACCAAACCAAGAAAACCCCAACAGAGTCGACATACAACTGCTCACAGAAGTGACTGGCAAGCATCAGGGAACAGGTAATAGCTCAGCTGTCAATGAAAGACAGAAGAGAAATACTGACATGCAGGAGATTTTTCAGTCACAGTAACATGACACCAAACAAGGTAGTAAAACGTGCAGCATGACAGATCAGTAACACAGGAATAAACCTGAGCTTGAGAAAAGGTCATTCAAGGGGAAACTCACCAAGAACAAAACACAGAAGAAAAGATAGAAACAATAGCAGGTGCAGCAAAAGAAATGCTATACAAATTAAGAAATTCAGAAAGCATAAAGAAATGAGGCTATGAAAATGAGAACATTTTAACATGAAAAGCAAAAAAACACCAGAGAAAATGCAGTCTATCAATGTAAAGGTTATATACATTCTAGCACTGAAAACTTCCTGCAGAAATCATCTACACTCTCTCTGTGAGGTGGTTGAAAGGCCAGTTTTGTGGTTAGAAGCACTGCCTCAGCAGAATTTTCACTTTGTCTCAAGCTGTGAGCTCCAATTTCTCTAAATGCCCTCTACTGCAAAGCTGAAAGGAGCTGTTCTGTGAGAACCAAAACTAATGAAGTCCAGTTTCTCTTGGATTTCCACCTTGTTCTTTACCTTTACCCTTTGGTGTCCTTATATAACCCTATGCAGTAATTCCAGTTTTCTCCCATATTCCCTCATCCTACCACTGCTGTTTGTTTCACACATTAAAAATCATACACTTGGATTTCTCCCCTATAATTCCTGGTTGACTGACTTGTTGCATACACCACATCTGACTGAAATATGTAATACACTATCTGACCATTAAAGAAACATATCAAAAACTTTTGAGCTTACACAGAAGTCCTACCCACAGTGAGACCACCAGTTTTAAAGAATCATTTTAGAACCTTAGTATCTTTGAGACTTCCATGACAGTTGCATGATCACACAAGTAAGTCTGGAATATTAAAATAGTCCTTGCTTATTTTTGTTTTAATATTCAGAATTAAGTTTACACACCATTTTTTTATCCTCAATGCCAACACTGGAACTCAGCAACTGCATGTTAAAAAAAGCCAAGATGCCAAGCAATTTAGGTTGCAGATAATCAGCCTGTGGAGAGGAAAAACAAAAGTTAAAAACCCAAATAATCTTACAATTAACACATTCCAAAGCCAAAGAAACTAAAAAGCAGGTATGAAACGCTAATTTTGAAATACATAAGAGAAGAATCCCAAATACATACACTGCTACTTAAGAAACATCAGTGTTAATGACAGACATCTCTGTTAGGCTGTGGGTTATGCTGTTTTGTAGGATCTTAGGATTTGCATGTGTGCTGTTGGTTTGTTTGGGCACTTTTTGTTTTCATTTGGTTTTATGCATATTTGGTATGGATCTCCCTATTACAGGAACACTTAATAGGAAATGCCAGCCTTTCTTTCACTTTTTACCTGAAGTAAGTGATGTTCAGACAATGGCAAATTGCCTTCACTCTCACAACGGCCAAAAAGAAATTATTGAAAAAACTGAACATGAATATTTTGATGTCCTTACCATTTGTTCTGGTGAAGTTATTTCCCGAGGTCCCTGATAGGGATCATCATGAGAGGCAAATGAAGCCAATATGGACAAACCATTGAAGACTTGCTGATAGTGCTCCCCAATCCGCAGCAATAATTCATTATGCAGGCCCTGGTAGTCCTGTCTCAGCAAGCTACCCAGCTCTATCTCGGTCTCATTCTACAGCCAAACACAAAGTCTTCATTTAATCACAATGTAATTAGCACACCGAGAGACAGAAGGCACTGGGCTCTGGTTGATTTGTTACAGAAATCAAAGAAAAAGCTTCTGATCAGCTCAATGTTAGTCAAACCAATTAGAATTCGCTAAGTTCATAAAACATCTTAGAAACATTCCTCAGAGCCAATAGAACTGATTATAAATAACAAGAACAAAACTTCTGCATATACAATTTCCCAGCCTATGCTTTGCAATACCTTAATTTAAAGCAGAAAGCTCACTATGCATCAACTGCTGCTCCTAATCTGCAGGTGTACTAGAGCAAATGCCAATTTACCTTGAGGTAATGAAGTGCCCGCTCAAGCTCATCCTTAGTGCAGGAACAGACCAAATGAGAGAAGATGTATTTGAAGTTGTTGATTAAAATCTCTCTTCGGTTCACATTCAATTGCTTTGCTATGGTTCTGATAAGTGTGGAGGCTGCAGGACTGGCCTTGGCTGCAAGGTCAGGAAGCAAAACTTGCAGGATCCGCTGGTAAATTAAGAACAACAGTTAATGGAAAAAACAAACAAACCAACAAACCCTCCAAAGCCCCAGGGTTAGGCTTAGTTCTATTTATGTCAGTAGCGCAACACATGTGTCTGGTCATAAGTATGACCATAGGTATGAATAAAGAAAAACTTTAATAAGATGAAAATACCTAGTTAAAATGCAGATAGAGCTAATTACTTCAGGAGCTGCTTCATCTAAGAAACAATACTAAGAAACACGTAAACAAAAAGTGAGCTAGCATTTTTTGTGCCCATCCAGATTCTCCACAAAAGGAAATCTTAAAAAACCCCAAAACAAACCAAAAAGCCAACATGCCCACGCACAACAACACTCGCCCAGCCTATGATTCAGCTAAAGCACTGCTGACTTAACAGTTGTGCATTTCCCATCTACCAACAAGCAAAACACAACTATGATTCTCGAGCTGCTTAGGCTTCCAGTAAAACAGTTATCTAACCAGATATCTAACCAGAACTGTATCCACAGAATGGTAGCTTTCTTCTTTTGAAATAAGAAAGCGGACACCATGCAAAAATCATGCCTTACAAAGGATGGCTCCAAGTGCACTAAATCATTAATATAGATATACTTAATGAGTATTCTAAACTTTAGCTCCTTATCCGTCATACTTGAATTGGCACTGTATCCATCCCTCTAATTGCTTGATAAAACTGTTCCTCCTCATTTCAGCTCTCAGTTGCAGCATTCCCAAGACAAAGTGTGCATTAAAATGGAAATTCACAAGCACAAACACAAAATAGCAAAAGGACTGACCAACTTACTGAGAGAAAGCGATTTAGATCTGGAAAATCAAATACACTGGCAATCTCAGATAACATGTCCAGAGCCATTTCTCTCTGGTGAGCAGCTGTTTCTTTCTGCAGCTCATTGCCTTGGCATGGAGCACTCAACGCCACCATCTGGCTGGAGTGCAGGGATTCCACTAGAAACTAAGCATGAAAAAATAGGTATTTAGTATTATTTTGCCTTTGTTCACTCCTTAAAATTAAACGCAACAGTTTCGCTGGCCTTTCTATGCATCTGTTTTTCTCTCTCATTTATTGCCCACAGATCTGTGATTACTACTTTGCAACAGAACTGGATTATCATCCACTAAATAATTACATTCAGTTTTGCAACCCTGAATTCAAATATTTCATTACTAAAAAAATATTCAAAATTAGGAAAGCCTGCTTTTGACAATTTTCTTTTAAACAGAACTTTCTGTCTTTAGGTAATGGCTATAACAAAAACCCTAAATCAATCACGGCATAATTATGGTTCTGAAATGCTGACTTCAATTCCAATTTTAAAACATAGTGTCTTGCAGCAATAGTACTACATGGAGATATTCTATTTCAGAATGAAGCATCTAGGGTATAAATTCTAGCATCTAGGGAATAAAACAGAGAAGCAACACTATTGAGAGGAGATTATGACAAAGTCAAAGATTTCCCATTCCTTCCTGAATGTTTGTAGGGCTTTTTTTCCTTAAAATAATTTCTTTCTCATCCTATTTCACCTTGAGCAATACTGCAATTTTTACCTTTAATTCCATTTTCACGATACACACAAAGAACCCAAATACATGTACTTTCTAAACCAGCAACTCTTTTTACCTGACAGATAGGCTTCTTGTACTGACTGAAGAAAGCCTGCAGTTTTATGGCCTTAGCTGCTGCCAGGGCCCGGATTTCTGTGTAAGCTGCTCCGGCCACTGAAGCTGACTTGGACAACAAACAGTGCAACAAATGCAAGAGGGCAAATGGTACCAAATCTCCTTTGGATGCCCTTACAAAGTAAGCAGAAGAAAAAGAATTAAAAAGGAAAACTGAATTGTTGCATTAATGAAATAATTAAAGAACATGCTATTGCCATCATGCAAAATGAGTCATGGTTGTATTTGCATGGCTTATCTGTACTTCCTATGCCAGAGCAGAAGAAAATGAGGAATGTTCCATAGGAATCAACAGCTCTGTACAGTTGCAATGGACTTGGGGCAAAAGCTGACTTCAAAAGAAGTTAATCTTACATTTGAAGAAAAGGTTAGTTTGTATCACAAATTGACACAACTTGGCAATTTTCAAGATACTATCAAAAATACCTTCCAATATCTCCTGTTGTGAGAATCAAGGTATCTTTAAGCTCATTATTTCTTGATATTTTGGCATTTGTGTAGGCTTCTTTCATCCTTGAAACAAACAGCTGGTACACAGGAAAACAAAAAATAAGTAATTTTAGTGTTTGACATAACTAAAACAAAAACCATAGTAAGTTAGGAATAAAACCCAAAAATAAACGTGAATTCACCTCTTTTATGAATCCTTCTTCGGAGTCTAAGGATTCTAGTATGTTCTTTATGCAGTCACTGAAAGCCACTCGTACATCTTTGTCTGGATCTTCCATCAGATTTAATAAAGACCCAACGAGAGTCTTCACACTGGACTCATCAGTATTAAAATCCAGGTGTTTGCAAAGATGAGGTATATTTTCTATAAATGCTGGGTGGCATGGTTGGAAGAGGAAAGGAAAACATATTTTTAATTATTTTTCAAAATCTACCAAAGTACACAAAAAAGTGATGCAAACAAGCCATAAAGCACACTGTATTTTTTCACCAAAAGAATAAATATTGTGAAATCAGAGAAGCTATTTAAAATTCAGATTTTATCAAGTATTATAGTTTTAGATATAGCTATAAACCAAATTTAAGCCAAGGTAGTTTAAAAAGAATATCACCGACAACATTAAATATCAACAGTGATATCAACTGAAAAACAACAGTTCAAGCACCAACAGAACTATTAAAAACCAACAGAATAAAAGGAATAGAGAAAGGTACAGAAATAGTGACTTAGTACCTTAGATGGAAGTGTAAAATGTTACTAAAGGTAAAGCCACATACCTAGCTTTACCGAACTGGGTGCTTTGCTCTCAAGGAGAATGAGAAATGGCTTGAAAACACAGGCTTGCACAGAAGAGGTCTTTCCATGAGCAGAAGTCACAGTAAGGCTGCTACACAAAATATCATGAGTAACATCCTTAATAGCAGAGTCTGCTAAGGAAGGTTGTACATGGAAGGGACCAGAGAGACAACAAGATAACTTCCCAACTATAGCAGCACAAGCCTCCTTGACTAGCTCAGACTCATCTCTGATTTGATTTCTGAAACGGAAACAAAAATGAAATCACTTTAATAGATCATTAACCTAGAAATTTGTTTTTCTACGCTGTGTGAGTTCTCTAACTGTACTGACAGTACTATCAGGACAGCTTAAGGATCTGTCTCACTAAATCATCTTTGTCCTTTTCAGATCGCCCTCATGTTCTGTTAAATGTTCAAAGTAGCACTGGGCATGGTGAGGCTGACATGCTGTAAAGAAGAAACTGAAACAAAACTGAAACAAAAGGACAGAAGACACCAAGACACCTACACGAAAGGCAGAGAAACTGCAAAGATTTTAAGAGACATATGGACAAATATGACATGGATTTCACTAACAAAGATAACTCCTTCCCCCCCCCNNCTCCCCCCCCCCCCCCCCCCCCAATTTAAAGACCCTTAATTTGGGGTCTTCAGCTAGCAAAGGAACTTGTATACTGCCATGGTAAGTGAACACTATTCTGTCATACACACATCATCATATGCACCTATCCTGTTGATACCTGATGATTTCTGAAATTAAGACCTAGAAAATTTTGCATGAACATTTATTTTTGTGCTTATACTACATTTATTATTTGCCCATTTCTCTTCTTGCACAAAGGCAGAAAAGCAGCATTAATACATACAAAAGAGCTTTGGGAATCATGCTGCAGGACTGCACACTTGGTGGATGAAGCAGGAGAGAGAATCCTTTAACACAAGTAGCCCGAATTACTTCATGGGGACTTTGTAGTGCCCAGTGATAAATTGATTTTCTCCAATCCAGATGAATGTTTCTTGGGAAGAGAGACAGAAGCAACACACAGTGCGACTGAGTTTGGGGTGCTAAAGAGAAAAAACAAAGCAAATAATTACTTGATTTAAACTTTTAATACCATCAATCATCATAAGAAGGCAAATAAAATAATTTTACTTCAGAACAATCATTCCAAAGTGGAACTAGGCTTTATAAACTTTAACATACTTACAGAAACTCTGTGCAGTTTTTTGACTCAAAACTAGAGGACCAAATCCCAAAATAGATGGCTTAAAAGAAGAATCATCTGGATGGCTGTAAATCCAGGGCAGAGACAGCAATCCACATAAGTCATCAAGAATCTGATCACTCAGCAGAATTTTCACTAGGGGAAAAAACCAGCAAAACAACAAGAATATACATTTTCTGCTCTGTAAGGTTTATAAAACATTTTATGTTCCTAATTTGCTACAAAGTGTTACATTTTCTATCAACAAAGATTAGTATCATTATTCCCACATGTTGATATCCTACTTTTCAGACATGTAAAAATAAATCATTACATAAAAATGTAATGCTAAATCAGAATAACCTAAAAATCTCATTAAACAGATGACAGAATGCAACACGTGAGCAGCAGAATGAATATAGCTTTGGTATCTCTGGATTTGTGTGAAGACTCTCAGGTGGATTTTGGGGTGTCTGGCAAGCTGAACTCATAGTAATATTTTAATCTTGGTAACTGAGTCTGTCCTCCATCCCATGAGTTACTTTTAAAAAAGCATGGATGAATGTTTTTGGTACCATGCATACCACGTTTGCTAAAGCTGGTCACAAGCTTTGAAATCATTGAGTGGAACAAAGATAGTAAGGGATGCTGCCTCTGTGTGTCTTTAAAAGAAAGCTGCCGGAAGTTTGTTCCTTTTTGATGTATTTTCACTATCCCCATGTATTCTCTCGATCAGATAAAAATCAATAGAAGCACAGACAAAAAGAAGCAAATAATGTTCAAAAAGGAATGCAAATGAAGGTCTCTAAACAGAAAATAATGCTATTTTTCTTTATTTAACCTTTTTTGTAAAGAGTTGGAATATTAGCACAAGATTCATAATTTCAGTACCTCTACCAAAACAGACTTAAAACAGTCAGATGAATTCCTAATTTACAAAATACAAGACATCTTAGTTTAAAGGGTTTCTTACCTTGTGCATACAGCAGAGCATCAAAAATTTTTACTATTCTGTCAATCACTTGTTCTAGATTAACAATCTGCGTAGCAGCCTCTAACAGGTTTCTGCAGACTTTCACTACTCTTTTGGTAAAATCAGAGGAAATCCACTTGAACTGTATATTCACCATTGAATCCGAGGAGCTTGGAGTATTCTTACATGTATCAGAGTTACACGGTTGAGACACTCCATGCTCTTTACTGTTAAAATAGAAATCACATCGATGCAACAAATGCAACAAACAACATTTAATATTAACTGCTCGTAAGCCAAGTTACTATGAAAATGTACTTCTTCAAAACATATAGGACTTATCCAATATTTATCCTGCTACACAGAGAAGTATTAAAGTAATCCACACAAATCATAACGAGAGTTACAAGAAACTCTTGGTCTCACAGTTTCCCCTGGGTACCCTTACCTGGTGGAATTTGTTGGGGGAGAACAATGAACTATGCACAGAGCAGCCAATCGCAAAATTACAGCGATCCCTTCAACAGTTTGAAGAACATCCACTGGCAGAATTTCTTCCTCAAGGAGAGATATTAAGGATGCAGCTTTCTTAGTGATGGCATTCCATAGAGCACTCTTCAGTTTCATGTTTACAGGGCTAAGTCTGTAATTTGACCATATTAATTATTTTCCAACACATACTTTATTTCAGAAAAGATAAAATAATCATAGCAAAACCAGAGGTAATCCATATTTGATATAGGATTAGGAAAATACCAAATGAAGCTTTAGCTTAAATGTGTTCCTTGGAAGGAAAAGATTCTAACTCTGAATTCAAGTATGACTCGTATCAGACTGATCTGAAAGGCTATAAAAATACAACTCTACAATCCTTGGAAGGTCTTGGTAATCATAAAAAGGCAAACATTACACCCATCTTTGACAAAGGCAAAAAAAGAGGATCCAAGGAACTATAGGCCTGTCAGTCTAACCTCAGACCCCGGCAAGATTATGGAAAAAGTTTTCCTTGAACTCATTTCTACCTGCATGAGGGACAAGAAGGTGACTGGAAACAGCCAGCATGTATTTACCACAGGTGAATCATGCACTCAATTCCTTTCTACAATGAGACAGGCAGCTCTGTGGAGAAAAAGGAGCTGCTTTTTCAGAAGACTTCAATTGTCTAGAAAATTAGGCTAACAAGAACTCCATGAAGGTCTGTATGACAAGTCCTGCAACTGGCAAAAAAACCCTGATGCAACAGAACAGACTGAGAGCTGACTAACTAACGAGCAGCTTTGGAGAAAATGACCAGGCAGGCTTGTGGAAAAGTGGAATATTAGAGCAGCATGACCTTGTTTCAAAGAAGGTCAACTCCATACTGGGCTGTTCTCAAGTGTAAAGGCTGATCACAAGTCCACATCTGGAGTGCAGCATGCCTGAGCCAATTTTGAGTACCCAGACACAAGAGAGATCAACTGCTGGCACAAGTACAAGATAATCAGGGAGCACTGCACAAGCAGAGAGAACTGGTTTTGTTCATCTGAGCACAACTTGACTTAACTAGACCTGCTTTAAGTACATCCAGTGTAACAGCACAGCCACACACAATTCTGTCACACTATGGATGCTCTCAGCTTTTGTTTTCAGTGTGAAAAAATGAAAATAATTTTCACTGAACACATTAAAAACAGTCTCTTTAATAAAGTTTGGCTTAAAAAACACCAGTAGATTTTGATCCCTCAAAATATCATTTAGAATTTTTTCCCCAGAAGATCTTTCTATCTGGCTGTTATGAAGAAATTACCTCAAGAAGTTGTCATTTATTATTCAATAGCCAAATTACTATAAAAGTAGTTACTGGGTAAATGTCATACATTAAAGGTGCAGGTGATTTCTTTGGATGCTTTGTGGATAGGCTCAGTCGTCGTCTTTTCTCTGGAACTTCATCACTGCTGCTGCTCCACCCATCAGTATCAGAGCTCTCCAGCTGGTTCTGATAAAGCTCCTGAAAGATTTCTTCCGTTTGTGTTTTTAATGCTGTATAAAGTGGACTCACCAGATACTGGGATGGACAAACAACAGAGATACCATGATGTATGCTCTGCCTCACTATAAGATGTGATATTATTGCTTCTGATTTAAAATATGAAATTGCAAAATATTATGGTAAAAACTTTCTTTAAAACCTTTCCATTCAAAAAACTTAATACAAGATGAAAGCTCTTAAGAGCAATTAAGTTTCCTGTGTTGCTGCCAGAGAGGATGCAGCTTGTACAGCTGTTTCCCAGTTCCTGCCATAAAACCTCGCTACCAAAGCCACCAAACAGACACACAAAGTTTAACAAACAGGAAGGATATGCAGATGAATGTATGGAATAGAGGGAACACTCAGCATAGCAACACCTCATTTTCAACACCTTGTTACGGTTTTTAACTAGAACAGGGTTTATTTAGGTTGAACATCAGGAAGAAATTTTTTATTATTAGGCTGGTGACACACTGGCACATGTTCCCCAGAGAGGTGATAGATGCCCCATCCCTACAAGCACTCGAGGCTAGGTTGGGTGGGGCTCTGAACCCCGATCTAGTTGAAACTGTCCCTGTTCATTGCAGGGAGTTGGACTAAATGGCCTTTAAAGGTCCCCCCCCAATCCAAACCATTCTCTGATTCTATTTTAATTCAAACTTTCTGTCTACCTGTCCCTAACAAACATGACTAAAAGCATATGGTCGGAAAGTAAGAGCATCTCAAATGAATGGAAACTACTTGCAAAGCTGCCCTCATACAAGTGTACTCTGGGCCTTACTCCCATTTTATATTATGATTATGGACAGACAGTTGTGCCTGCATAGCTTATGAACAGTTTAATACATCTGAAAAACTGTAAGAGTCCAGCTACATCCAACAGGTTCAAGAACTGTGACCTGTACAAACATGTGAAACAATTGAGAAAAAAACTTGTATCAACCTAAACATGCAATTAAAAATAGCATTTCCTAGATTTTCTTCTTTGCATAGGTATAGGTTTTTGTATATGACCTATTCACACAATAAATTCAGTTTTTAAAATAAACCTACCTCTTGTTCTTCCTGAGTTCCAAGCACATTCACAAAAATTCCACATATGGTACTTATACGAGCTTTTCTTATTTGTAAGGCAGATTCACAGCCAGTTGGAACAAACTCCAGAAAATACTGCAGTATATGGCAAAAAGCAGTTTTCAGCTTTTCAGACTGAAGACACCTAAACACATCCCCTTCAAACAATGAGCAGAGCTTCTCTAGTAGCATATTCAAGTAGACAGGTTCAATATTTTTGTAAGAATCAGCTTCAAAAGGCAGCAATGTTCTCACCATCAGTAAGAGTGGTTCTCCAAAGAGTTCTGATTCCTCAGTATCCATTTCAAGTGCTGATTGTAGAATTTCAAAAAAGACTGTGAAGAAAACACTGGCCAGCTGTTCTGGAGGTCCTCCTAAATGAATTAACTTCACCACAAACTTCATTGCCAAAGTCTGAACTTTTGGACTGCCATACTCTAACAGGGAGCAGCCTATCCCCCAGAGAATAATATCCTGTCTTACAAAAAATATATCTGCAACAATATCTGTCAGAATAGACATTAATACAACTTCCAAACATTCTATATTGGGCATACCCATCAGCTGTAATGGTGCCAATCTTAAATATCCCACTTTATCACTTATATTGCTTGAAAATCTCTTTACAGTCACTGGCCAGACCAGTCCATCTTCCCAGAGATGTTTCTGTGCATCTCTTTCATGCAAGATGATTAAGTCTTGAAAAAGATGTAGCAAGTCTTTAGTCAGTGCTTCAAAAATGGAGCAACTCTTCATTTTAAAGAGAAAAAATAAAGAGCAGATGACATCACAAATGTTCTTGTGCAATGTATTGCAGTTTGGAGCAGCGGCAATACGAAGAAGCCTTGCAATGATCCAGTTACTAAATTCTAGGACAATAAAAGAGAATCTTTATTAAGATAAAAACTAAAATCTCCAATTGAGCGCCCCCCTGAGAGCAGACTGCTTATCACTAAAACTAAACTCCTTGAGATAAATGCATGTAGGCTCAGTAAACAGAGTCTTCACTGGGACATTTATTCAGCAGACCCCATTGAAAAAGAGGAAAGGAGGGGGCAGAACATGGGGGTTGGGAATGGAAGACACACATTTTACACTGGTATTTCCAGATATTTTCCTCTGTCAAAAAAACCACCTCAGGCAATGAGTACACGTACAGCACATCTCATCAACACTGTATAGTAATATATCTGTGCAATGATGATGAATAATGTCAAAATCTCTCCTGATAAATTTCCATTACCACAAGTGCTAATCCTTTCACAATATTCAAATTCTATCATCATATTCAGTTACAAATTTATAATGATGAACTTACATATCTGCCTTTTTCCCACTTCTGTTCTTTTGGATGATCCCACTGTCTGCAAATTTAAATACCAAGTTTCAACATAAACATTTTCAACAAACTCACCAATGCAACTGCATTCAGTTTCTTCCTGATTTCCATCCACATTTACAAACATAAGAGGGGAAGATTTCATGATATGTTGAATAAAATCAAGCAACATCACAGAACTTGGCTGTGAATCTGATTTCTTAATCAGTTCCAAGGCAACTTTGAAAAAAAAAGAAGACAATATTTAAGATCACAAATTTCAATATCAAATTTTATTCACAACTTATGAAAAAGATTTTTTTAATATATATAAAATACTATGATATGGTATTAAACCCTCCAAATTATTTAGTGGGAGTGTATTTTTTAATCCGTGAAGATAATTTAATGTATATTGTAAACCCTGTATGTGACTCCAAACTGTATGAAGTATAAATTACTCATTAAATATTATTAACCCCACATGCATTGACATCCAGTTTAAATTCTATCCAACTGTGTGATGAGTGAAGAATAGCAAATACTTAACATTTCCCTAGGTTTACAGTCTTGCCAGAGAAACAACTCCGAGAGTTGTTTCAAACCTCCAGGAAATAAAAGGTTTTAAAAGGTAACTTCAGCTTACTGAAGCAGAAAGTTTAACAAAACATTAAACATATCTAATGCTGCTCCATTGAAACAGGCCTCCAAATCATTATCAGATTTATCCAGATCCCACAGGGATCCTATCCAGTGTTAATTAGCACAAGAAGGAAACTATCTGAGATTCAGACAATATTTCAATTCTGAATATTAAGAACTGCAAGTTGTGTTACTCATAAAAAATTACATTACATGATAGTCCTGCTTTTCAATGTTGTGAGCATTTGTATTCATACAACCCTGCACTGCCTTCACCCCCTCCTTCTTTGGGGTGTGTGTGTGTTTATGTTTTTTTTTTACATATGGAACTTCACATCATAACAGAAAATACTTCATCACAGACTTTATTAAAAGGTAAGTCAAAAATGGTGTTGTATTCGACTAAATCTTTCTTAACATGAGAGTTGTAGCTTTTATTTTTGGCAGGAATTACTTAAAGTATAAAGCAGACAATTTTAAATTATAGGAAAGTAATGCTTACCAACATCTACATCTGTAAGAATTCTGTCAATGAACTGGCAGAGTATTTGTCTTGGTTTCTGCACAACTGTGTAGTATTCCTCTGGACTAGCACTAAAATGAAAAGTATGACATTTTGATGTTATCAATTTTAAAGTACAAAATAATTATTTGAAGTCTATCTCAACAACTTAAACACCGATTTTATTTTCTTCTAGAAGTCTTCAAAAATAAATACAAATTGATTTCTTAGTGTTGTGTGGGGGTTTGGCGTTGTTTTGTCTGGAGGGGTTTTTGTTTTGTTTTAATTTTTATTTTCTTGTTTTAGTGACCGGCCTGTACCTCAGCAGTCAGAGCTTGTCAGGTCACATCTTCAATATACAACTGTACCTCCCAATCAGCTCGCTGCCTACTGCAAAACAAAGCTACGGTGCTCGTGCTGCACCGGCATTAAAACTCCAGAGCCCGGCATGTTCCAGCTCGTGTGGTTCTCAGTGAGCGCACACACCACACACAGCGGCAGCCCGGGGCGCCGGGTGTTCTGAGGCCACCACGCCGCTCTCATCAGGATCTGCCAGCGCCACCCGGGAGGGGCAGACCCTGGCAGGCGGCGGGAGAAGGGACCAGCTGAGGTGAAGGCGCGGGCCGGCCGCAGGACATCTCGCACACCTCCTTCTCCCCTTCGCCGCCACGCACCGGTGCTGGGCGGGCTTCCCCCAGCGCAGCGCAGCCCCCACACATACACGCCCTGCACGGCGGCCGCCGGGCCCGTCCTACCCGGCGAGCTCCCGCAGCGCGGGGATCATGGAGGCCATGCCCAGGCCCTGCTCCGCCATGGCTCCGCTTTGAATCGGGCGGTGCGGCGCGGGGCGGGTACGGCGGGATGGCGGCCGGCAGGGCCCAAACGTCTTCCCCCCGCGCTGCTCGGGTTTAACCGCTTCGTCCCCGCACACGGAGAGGCCGCGGCAGCTCAGGGTCGGTCCCGGATGGTTCCCGCTGGCACCTCGCCGACCCAGCGGGGCTCTGCTCCGCGAGGCGGTGCACGGACAGGTAACATCCAGCGGGGGCCGAGTGCACCTCGCCGAGCCTCGGCCGGTCCGGCAGCAGCCCTGAGGGACCTCCCCGCCCCGGCGGGAACCTAGCGGAGGATGGGACGGGATGGGAGAAGGGAAGCGCCCCAGTGTTGACAGTGGCTTAAACGAGGAGGGGACTACCCGCGCTGTGAGGGGCGGTGCAGCTTCCTCTCCGTCCGCCGCCTCCCCCGGCCGGCCGTGGCAGCGCTCCCCGCGCAGGCGGGGCGTACCGGAGCGTCAGGTGTGGGACAGCCCCGCCGGTCGCAGAGACTGACCCCGAGCGCGCCGCGCCCCTGCCATCGCCCGGCCCGCCCC
>VZTI01003805.1:5505911-5543575 GCA_013397865.1 Struthidea cinerea
AAATCTATGGAACAGAGTCTTCTGCCATATAGTTTATTCTTTAGGCTGCCATTCTGCTTTTTACTAAGTAAATTAAGATCTAGGCATTTAAACTCAATAGGATTAATCCATATCAGCCCTCCCCAACGAAATAAGCATATGTTGGATGAGTGATTGACTAGAGTCTGTGTGCTACCTAAGAAGTGCTTCATTAGGATGTCACTTCAGTTGTGCTGCTTCCCGCTGGACTCCTCACTCAGCAGGAACAGACCCAGCAATAGTGGGAAAGCTTGGGAAGGTAAGCATGGTACTGACTTGCTGATTGATAGTAACAGCTCAATAAATATTTCTGTGTCATGTTTAGAAACTTAAAAACGGGATTTAACTATAGGATATTGTTTAATGTTCAAGAGCATTAATTTTGGAGACTCAGAAATATGAGTTATTTTTCATTAATTGTCACCATGTAAAGTGACAGTAAACAATGTGACAGAGCTACTGAGTTTTTGTGAAGGTCAGTAGGAGGAGGGTGATTCCTTTGGTGCAGACTTGTAGCTAACTTAAAATCCAAAGCATATAATTTATTAAGTGAAATAAAATGGTTATTTTATATGATCTCCTCCAAAGACATGTTTTGTCCTTTGTGAAAGAGCTGATTTACCAACAAGCTGATTTATCTGTTGATCGCAGTTGATCAATTTATCATCAAAGAGTCACTTTTTAGCTACGTATTTCATTTGCCAAACATGTGGAAATTTGCTCTCAAGGTCTGAACAAGTGTTATGACCTAGGAGTGGTGTAAGAAATATTAATGTTTTCCTTTGAAAGTGTCACATTTTGGAAAGGCTTTGGACTGTGATCTGGCAACTTTGGAATGCTGTAGCACGTATTGCAGGCTGTGAGAGCGAACAGTTGTCACCTTATCATGGCACATCTTAAAATGGCTAACACAAAACAAATGTAAATACATTCTATTTAAGAATACTCAGGATGAGTGTTTCAGCAAAGAGACTTATCACAAAGGTAATCCACCTTACAGTATTTTCTGTGTTGTATTGTTCCTTATAGTTAGTGTGTGGCAGATAACTGTATAATTGTATCTTTCTCACCTTATGGGACGTTAGGTAATTAATTTTAAAGCAGCAAATAATTTTTTTAAAGTATCATTTTTTGTTTTGTAAAGGTTTTTATTAACCTAGCAGTATTTTGTAAGATGAAAGTTTTCATGATACTTATAAAAAGGAAACAAAAATTCTAATTAACAAAAACCATGAACACTTTTATGCATTGTTTTCCAGCAGGTGAATAAAATGTTAAATTTTCATTGTTTTAGTAGAAATGCCTGGATATATCTTATGTTTAAACTTTTTTTTAAACTCATTACTTTGTTGCATAATTGCAATGTATGGTTTAAATGCTTCGGGACGTCTACTCATGTTGCCAGCTCAAACTATCAAAAAAGATAAATTGTTTATTAAGATTAAAAATCTTAATAAAAGGTTTTTATAGGTTTATTTTTTAAAATTTTGATTTCTGATGTTTGCAAAAAAAGATGGTAAAATTTTCAGCAAAGCATCAGAAATAGTTTTCGTTAAAGAATATAAAGTTATCTCCCAATCATAGGAATCCTAAGGCTGAGATTTTGAATAATTCAGTTAGAAAAAAGTTTGCTCAGAAATTTTGTTCTTTTTTATCTGCAAAATATGATTAAAAATGACAGTTGGCAACAACAATTGTGGATGTTTTATTCTGGCCTAATTATTAAGAACTACAGCACTAGCAAATGAGCTTCCTGCATGCCCCAGATAGTCTTCTAGTTTAGAAGGTATGAACAATACTCTATTTAGCTTTAGTTACTCAGATTTACTAACGTGCTCCTTTTATCCTCAGCACTTGGGCAAACATAGCTCCTTAAAGCCATGAGCTGGCAAACAGGTAGCCCTTGGGCATCTGTGGGCTCTGCAGAGACTGGCTTTGAAATGCTGCCAGTTGCTTTTGCCATGTATTGTAGGGGACCCTCCTTTTACCTCTAGCTAGACCAATGAAAAAGGAAACCCAAAAATAACCTATGAATTTTCCATGACAGAAAATCCTGGCTTGCTTGCAGTATACTAGCTGATCAGTCTAATCTAATAATCTTTTGAACCATGTGGAGCTGAAGGAGGCATTAGTGGGTGTCAGAAGGCCATACTGCCATCTGATAATTCAATGAAAACTGGAAAATACTCTGGCAACATGCATCTATTCAGTACTATTTTATAATTGCAATTAGCCAGAGTATGAAGAATATGTGGCTATAAATTCAATTGCTGAGGGCAGAATGAATGCATTTCTATTGCTGCTCTTAATGATACTCACATGATTAACTTCTGGGATGACCTTAAAACTAAGTTCATTAGTAAGAGTTAGCCTGTGTCTCTCTCCTGGAGTTTTACTATTTGTAGCAAGCTGAGGTTTCCTACTTCAGCTTCCAAAGAACAGGCACACAGCAGGATAAAGGCAGTTTCCTGGAGTGTCACCTTTGTGCTGTTTTAACAACTCCCTCCTGTTCTGCCTCTTAGGCTGTTTGTTCACTGAGAGCTTTGTTCATAGTTCTGCTCTTAAGGTTACGTGGTAACTAAATGTGTTCTTAATGGTCAGAGAAGTGAAAAATGGCTTATAATGTTCTAGTTGGTTTAAGAAAAAGATCCTTTTCTGAAGTTATAAATGCCATAGAAGGCTAAAGCCCATTCCTCAGCAAAGAATAGAGAGTAACAGTATGTCCTACCTCTCAAGTGACACCGAACCTGGAAGAAACAGAGGCTTGGGACAAATACTGACAGCCTTACAAAAGATCAGTGACATTGTAACAGATTAAACAGTCGAAGGTGAGTACATTTTGATCGGAGTTGATGGAATGCAAAATCCAGCAAACTCAAAAACTGTGAAGCTCATATCTTGTGAAATTGTAATTTGGCACAATTTGTGGGATTGAGAAAATACACCAGTATCCATTTAATTCTAAAACAAATTTCAAGTCTTTTCAGTTACTGAGCAGGGTTTAAAAAGTTAATCTGATAATAATGGGAAGTATTTGAAAACAGAAGACAGGTATTATTCCATATTTCATGGGGTTTTTAGTTGCTTAGGGTCTGACTTGTGATTTTTTTTTTTTTAAAGTTATGTTTGTAATCCAGACTATTGCTTCTGGTTAGCTTTTCTGTTTAGTAATTAACTAGCAATGCTGTAGTTTATTAAAGAAGTACAAGAATAATTAAACCATAAACCCTGACCTTTGCGTCTTATTTGAGAGTACTGGGACACCGAAAAAGCCTCTCTGTCAAATGAGGGTCCTGTCAAGACATCATGTGCTCTGAGTTTTTTATTGATACAGATATTTCAATAAGAATTTCAGGATGTTTTCCTGCCAAAATTTCCTTTAGAAATAATGCATCTTATATTTGTCATTATCGTTGTGTGCTAACAAAAGCTGCATGTTCCTAAACCTAGACAGAGAAAGGAAGAGATTAAGTATCATTTGCTGGTGTGTCTTTTAACTCTCTTTTTTGCTGTTGTAAACTTGATATGTAGTGTCAGCCTAGGCACAAAAGAGTGACTTGAGCATAGAGTTCCTGAATGAACTTGCTTTTAGTAGTGTAGCCTTTCCATTTATATTTTAGTGTAGTTTGCTCTAATGAAATGTCACAGAGACACCAAGTTTGGACTTAAAAAACTAATTCTGTTCTTCAGAGCAGTTACTGGTAATCAAATGGGTTTTATGAGTAAACTGTTTCCTAGTTTCTCATCAAATTTTCTCTATGTCAATGATACTCTTTCCATCTAATATGTATTTGCATGCTGAAACTGCTATGATGCTTTGACCTTCGTAGGAGTTCATTCTGCCATAATTGCTGTGTTTGGCTGCTGTAGTGTTGCTTCAGCCTATTTTTTCCTTGCTTTTGGTCTCAGCATCTGAGGTACCGGCTTCCAGTGTTAATTGGAAAGCATGATCCTTGCCAACTGTGGCCCTCCAGAGACAGGGCATTTTCCAGGTCACTGGGTGGATTCATCCAGAAGTGATGCACAAGCAAAGATACTCATGCGGGGACAAGGTCGGTAAGGCAGGGGAAGCCTTTGGAATGGGAAGAGCAAAAAAGATGCTTGATGGGAGCTTGTACAAGTTCTCCAGGAAGAACAGTCTAGCACATTTGTGTACAGGGAAGCCAAATGATGAGTCAGCACGGGACATACGTTTCAGTATAATACACTGATTTTTGGAGAGTGTCAAATGATCCATCCAGAAGGCAAATGATATTGCTGGTGAGAAGAGATAAGAATATGTCAGATAAATGAAACAATACATTATATTAATTGAACTTCTTCTGTTCAAGGCTCAGCCAAGTGGTTCCTGCACCAGTGTAAACATTTTGATGTTTACACATGTAAAGAAGTTTCTTCTACCAATTCACCTTAATTCTAACTGTTACTTCCTTGCTAATTAGTTTGAATGTAGTTCTGCAATCATGGATTACTTAAATACATTGCCATGTGTGAAATGGAAAAGCAGGAGTTTTGCGTCGAGAACAGTGCCTTTAAATGTTTAATTTATGTTCAAAAACTCCAGCTTCAGATTCTTGGATAAAAAGATGAGATGGTGGGGTTGCTTTACTTTGGTTAGCATTATTATTTAGGGTTACAGTGGGCAGTTTAAGTGGTGTTCTTGAGCTGTCTAAGAAAAACACATTAATGACTAAGGGGAATGAAGTTTTTCATTGCAAATACATGTGACTTTAATTGCAAATAGAAATGGACCTGATTGTAACTATGTCACATATCACAAGCACAGAGATGAAAACAGGTCTCTCAAGTGTAAGGCACACAGCAGAAATGGGCAGCAAATTTTATACCAGGACTTGTGAATTTCCTTTGTAAGCACTAGTTTTAACCATGTCAGCAAAAGGTAAAAAATATTTTAGACTCTGGACAATAAGGTGGAAGCTAAAGCAGCACTAAAATGATTTAGATTGGGAAGGTTAGAACCACACCCACAAAGGTCATGTGTATTACACTCCGAGTGGTTTCTGCAAATGTACATTTTCCAGTGGGCTTGAGGGGACGCTTGTTATAGGATTTGCTCAACAAATGGAAGGTCTTCTGTGTGATCTCATGTCTCCCAAGAGAATTCCCTAGTCCCACTTCTGACCCTGTTTTTGCCTATTGTTTCCTGTCTTTGTGTTGCAGTCGTGTGTCATTAACACCATGTAAATTTTATTGCTGGATGCAAGACTTTCGTATTGGAAAATGAAAATATTAGTATGTCTGTGACTTTCTGTGTAATGACCTATGGAACTGAGACTTTGAGTGTTTACCCTAACACTTGTATTTCCACAGCAGCACCAGACAAGAATGGCTTCTGTCTCTCTTGGAAGGAGATTGCAGTTGCATTACACTTCAGTTATTTGTTTCTAAAGTTTTTCATTACTTTATTTATGGCATGATTGCTAGAGATGCTGAAAGTCCACAAATCCAGCTGACTCCAGTTGAAGCTGCTGGAATACAACTGAAAAACTTATTCTTAATAGCCACGGTACCTTGCTATGGTAATAAGAAAGATGTCCTGTACCTCAATGCCAAAGTAACTAATCTCCTTTAGGGCAGCTGTAAGGCTTGATAGGATGTTCCAGAGCTTTACTGCTTTAGGTTGGTGGCACACCTTCCGAGCTTCTGATGTCATCCAGGCATTTACACTTGCGTCTCCAAGCTGTTTGCCTACCAAGTCATAGGCTCAAACATCTTTAGAAAGACATAACAGGACCATCCTTTTCTACCATAGAATGTAGTTACTCTATTCTTGTTTATTCTATTTCATAAGCTACTTTTATTCACAATGAATTCAGAAAACACTTTTTAGTGGAAACAGTCTTATTAGTGGATAGTTGGTATGTTTATGTTAAAAATTAAGTCCTTATGCCTTTTGTGTTCTTGATTAAATATTTGTGTTGAGGAATGAAAACCATGAAAGATGTTGAGATAGCATAAAAGGTAATTAAGATTTATGGCTTGAGTCTATTCAAGTTCTTACTACGCTTACATTTTCCTTGTGTCTGTACTTCTCTTGACGTAATTCGGATACCATGTACATGCTGTTATCGAACTTCCACCAAGATAAGGGCTGTTCATAATAAAAGTGAGTGCAGATTCACTGTATCCAACTTTTACTTTGGGTCAGAGTTTTTTGAATCTAACCGTGTTAGAAATTCAGTAGGGAAACTTCATTTTTGTGTCCCTTAATTTGTTGTTGTATTATGCCACACGTTTATTATTTTGTATTGTATACTTTGATTCTGTACTCCATAATTTATTGGAAAGATAATGTATTTAAATTACATAAAATATGAAGATTGTTAAGATACTGAATCTTGACATTTTCATCACATAAAACATAAATCTCATCTCAAAAGTAGGACGATTTTGCTTCAGATTAAGGGATACATTGTTTTTGTAGACAATCTGATCTTGTGTTCTGAAAAGCAGAAATATTGTGTCTTATCAAGACATCTGTAAGAAAAATCTTGTTTCTGTTTTTCTAATACTGATTTGCTTGGTATTTTCAAGTCCTAAAGAAAAGCTGCTTGTTTGTTACATGGATGCAGCTTTGTTTATATATTTGCCTGGAACTAGTTTGCTATCAGGTAGGGAGCCCTGGACACACCGTATTACAGAAATACACAGATTTAACTCCTTTGCTGTTCTGTTACTTGCAAAAGTGATCTAACCAGAACTACTATTAAGAATGACAGTATTTATAAACTTCAGAAAATATAATTAGAATGTAGTAACTTGTGTGCACAGCTCTGGAGGGCTGGTGCTACTGACTTGTGTCAGCTCAGTGTCCCAGTTTCACAGAGAATGTCACTATTTCAGTTTGCTCTGGATGACAATACTCACAGCTCCGTGTTGGAAGCAGGTGAAACCTGTAGAACTCTTAGAAAAATAGGTAATTAACCAAAGCAGAGTGGTTCACGTGTGATCTGAGATAATCCATTTGGGCAAATTCAGCCCAAAATGTTGGTGTAGCTAGACTGTAAACAGGTTAGGTTTGCAGAACGCTTCATGAAAGGTGCTTCCAGCATGCAATAGCCTTTTTTCAAAATTACTTCCCCACAAGTGGTATAGGCATAGGTAAGGTTTCTGTTGATATATTTTATTTGGAGTGCTGAATGCACCAATACAAAGCACAGGCAGTTTGAGATCCTCTTGAATGATGCATGCAAAGGAAACTGCGTGAAACTGATACTGTTGATAAATTTGCATGGCTGTTCTGTACACTCAGCAGCCAATGGAAGCTGGAGGCATTGTGTTTGCATGAAAAGGTATCTTTCTGAAATAAGCTTTTATCTGCCTTGTAAGAGAGTTGCTCTTAATCCTGACCTGAGCCTCATGAAATTGTTCTCTACTTATAGCATAGTAAGTGAACTCAAACCAGGCCCATGACCAGTCTAACAGTTAGATATCTGAGCTTGTTTTACTGTTTATTCATAAGTCATCCAGGTTTATCTTAAAGGCATAGTGGAAATGTTGATTCTGTTTTTCACCAGAGTTACTGTACTCTGTTGAATAAATTCCTATGGAGTGAGTAATTAGTTTCAGTGTACATCTAGTCCTCCTTCCATGAGATACTTATTTCGTGGACACAAAATTAATCACTGTGGCTGGTTTGATAGCCTTCCTTTGGCAAAGGTCAGTGCATGCAGTTTTGGACAAAGTTAAAAATACTGTTTTTTCCCTCTTAAATTGTACCTTGTTCACTGTGTAATGCCATTCATAAAAGACTGAGGAAAATTCCATGGATTATTGGTTTATATGTTGATTATTGGTTTATATAATATTTCTTCATTGTTATCCTCTAACTTCTAGTAATTAAATACTTTTGATCATCATAAGTATATCCAGTCATGTTTATAAGTCCAGGCTGAGAAACATTCTCTGAGTGTTCCAGGTTGTGAAGCTTCAGATTGACTATATGATATTGCGAGAACTTTGCTCTTCATGCTGCTCTGCTAATAACTGTAACTGATACCATAATTATACCCCGTCTCTTCTTTCAAAAATTAGCTGCATGTTTGCAGTATCTTTTTATATATATATATATACACACACAGGTATATGTAAGTATGTAGCAAATTAATTTGACCTTTTGGTGCTGTCCCGTTTTTAAGATCGACAAGCATCCTCTTTGCTGCATTTGGAGTGGATCTATTTTTTTAATCTTTTTTCTTTATAAAACCCAGTGCTCATCATTTTACAGGTGTATTAGATTAGTTCTTTCTGAACTAATTAGAGGGCTGGCCATTCCTGGGATACTGTGTCCAGTTCTGATTCCTGCCACACAGAAAGATGTGGACAGGCTGGAGAGGGTCCAGAAAAGGGCCACAAAGATAATCAGAGGACCAGGAAGCTGCCATGGGAGGAAAGACTGAGAGAACTGGGTTTGCTCAGCCTTGAGAAAAGGTGTCGGGGAGACTTTGTCACCATGTTCCAGTATTTAAAGGGTGGTTACTCCCTTTTACAAGAAGTCACATGGAAAAGAGGAGGGGCAATATCTACAAGTTGCTCCTGGGGACATTCTAATTGGTCACAGGAAGACAATTTTTCACAAAGAGAGCAGTCAGCCATTGGAATAATCTCCCCAGGGTAGTGGTGGATTCCCCAACACTGGACACTTCTAAGACTTGGCTGGGCAGACTGCTGGACTATCTTGTCTAGAGAGTGCTTTTGCCAAGAAAGGTTGGTTGGCTGATCCTTGAGGTGCCTCCCAACCTGGCATTCTGTGATTCCGCGACTGTTCCACAGTCGAGGCCTCTTTCACTTTGGATAACATACAGTGCATTTCTTTCCTAATAATGTCTCCTGCAGCCTTATCACTGATATGGGAAAGAAAAGCTATCTTTCTGTATCCTATATCAAGGCAAACAATAATAATAAAATTATAAAGTCACTGAACTCTAACGATTATTCATTTTGTCATAAAGATTGAGACTTATCACAGTAAGATAAAAATGTCAGTAAGTTAAGAAAAGGTAACCTCCACTGGTGTTTTATTACAGACCACCAGTGCAAC
The DNA here is from genome assembly GCA_013397865.1 of Struthidea cinerea. Taxonomy (NCBI): domain Eukaryota; kingdom Metazoa; phylum Chordata; class Aves; order Passeriformes; family Corcoracidae; genus Struthidea; species Struthidea cinerea. Next base: position 5,514,991 of record VZTI01003805.1, read on the forward strand.
ACCTAAAACAATTTGTCCTTTCACAGTGTTAAAGGATCGATTCAGTTGGCCCCTAATCATCTTTATATTTGATGGACAAGAATAATCTTGGCATAAGTAAAAAGTTCTTTCAGTCTAAGCTGAGTTGGGGAAATGGAGAAATAAATGGAACAAACAAACTTGGGTAGTTTTATCTTCTTGGAAAACATCAGAAATCTCTGTGTGTGTGTTCATATCAAGACAACATTCTGTATGTTAGTTCCCTTGCTCAAATCTTTATTATATGCAAATATTTTCAGCAATTTTTAATTAGCCTTTCCTCTTCTTTCCTTACTGACTAAAGGGAATATGCGATGCATATTCTTGTTTTAAAGTTCCTTTTGTGTGTCTTATACCTTATAATGCATTATTTTCTCACTAAGACTGGATGGAACTCCTAGTTTTTTCTGGTGAGAGATTAAAAGACACTGGTAGTGCTTGAAAGCTACCCTGTTCTCATCACATTGACTTAAAAGAGTCCTGGATAACTAACCCAGGAATACTACAGGTTAAACTGTATTTTGGGGGGACTTTTTTTCCATTTAAATCTATAGCAGGTTTGATTCAAAGCCAAATAAGAGAAGGAGAATTTTCATGTTTTGTAATTATAGATAGTACATAGCAATAACCAGCTGGTTGTTGACATAAAAGCACAACCTGTATATGCAAATGATGCTCTCTTGGCTATCATTAGAGACAACAGCTTTAAGAATGATGCAGCAATAGGCAGTATTTGCAGCAGGGACAGAGGAGGTGTGTCCCTGATGCCAGACAAAAAGAACAGCAACAAAAGAAAATAAGCTCTCGAGTCAGCATTCTAAACTCCATTGTCACTGCAGTAGCAGCTGCGTGTGGAAATGAGGCAAATAGAATTTGAAATGAAGAGCTGGAAAAGAAATTGCCAGTTGCCTGCATGGATTGAGACAACTATTGGGCCTGATTGCCAATTAACTGCTCAGTTTTTTCTGACAGCTTTGATAACAGGTCAAAAATGTGGCAGGAACTGCTCTTTGACCTACTCACTTCATCCTTTGTGGTTGTTCAGCCACAGATACTCCTCTGCACACAAAGAAATACCACGATGGTACCAACAGTAGTTTGTATCTGTCTTATGTTGGATGTGGATGATTTCCAGGAGACGCCAGTGAATTGTCTTTAGATTGAAAAAGCCTTCCAGGCATAGAAAGCAGGCTAGGACTACATAAATATTGTCAGTTCACATTAAGCATATTTTCAAGGACTAAAAAGAGGATCAAGGGCACTTCATCAGCATTAAACAGTGTTTGTACCTACCCTGTCTTGGAGCAGCGGGAAATGGTTTAATGTAGGCATAGACTACAGAAAATCTAAGTGTCATATGAATGCCCTCAGAGTACAGAGAAATGTTCTCTGTAATGAATATACCTTTCAACAGGTAGTCATAGTTCTAAGACACAGGTAAAAAAAGGAGGCTAAATCTTGTCAGAACTGCCTGTGCACTGAGTCATCTTGGGTGGTGATGAGCTTGGGTGTGCAAGGTATTTATTAGCTTAGATAGAAGGTCCCTGTTTCTGTACTGAAATTGTCTGAAATGTCTGACTAGTTAAGGTGTTGTCTCTGTTCAGACTCTGTCTCTCCTGAATGCCCGAACCATGATTGCAGCACTTTTGCCATTTAATTGACCAGATAATTTACCCTGTAATGATATCGTAGGCTATTTAAGGCTGTCTCTTTAGAGCAGTTATTAGCTTTATTTATCTGCTTCATTCAAGAACAGATGTTTCTACTGTGTAACTGAAATAATCAACGTCTTTGGAAATCAAAGATTGCTATTTTATGAAATAGAATATGATGGCAAATCTAAATTAATAATCATGAAAGGGCAGGAGTGAAACTAATTGCATGCAACTTTGCAGAAATTGGTAAGATCTGAGTCATGATAATGGTAAATAGTTAAAAACACTACTGGTGCCAGCAAAAATGCTGTTGTCTTTTATACTTGCATAGCTAAATATTTCACTTATGCTTTGTCATGGCATTTCTGTATTTCAGAGGAGTGTCATCTGTTTGGGTTTTGTTTTTTTATTTTTTTAGATTTGGAGCACTTTAAATTTCCTTAGTAATTTGCATTTAAATGTTTTATTTTTTTCACCAATTTTTCCACAGTTCATTATTTCTTTAATTGCCACATCAGGTTCCCAGTGAAGGTACTTGCACTTCCAGAAACATCTGTGTGAAGGGTTATTTTTTTCTGAATATATATTTTAATTTTTTTTTCTTTTGAGTATGAAGACTGCTACATGCTGTTAGTAAGCTTAGCAAAATGGGTAAGAAGGATTTTAGTACTTAAATAAGATCTAATGACATGAAGGAAAAAGACTTAACTTGCCACCCACACTCAAGGCCACATCCTGTGTGACCCACAGGAACAGTCCCAGTGAAGACACAGAAAATACTTACCCAAGTAAAGTAGATGAGATCTATTTAAAATAACCCACTGTTGTTTAAGAACTCTGTTCATATAGTGTCGTGGAAGAAAAATTTTCCACAAAAGGTGGGAATCAAAGGTACAGTCTTTCTAAGGGCATCCAGCATGATTAATGGTAAAACCAATTGTTGAAATCAGGTTTCCTCTTCTAGGGTCTTGTCCAATGGGTAACAGTCCTGTTCTGTTGGTAGGCTCGGTTTTTGGGGAAGAAGCAGCTGCACATAGCAGATCTGAATATATTTACTGTGAGCTTGGTCATTCCAAGAATATATTTTTTCTTGCTCTAAAGCAAAAGCACTAAACCAAAAGGAAAACTCTGGCAAGTTTAAAGCAACTTTGATGAAAATATTTATATGAGGTGTATTTTTGCCACTTTTGGCTTATAAAGTAAAAGCAAAGATGAAACTTGGACTTTTAGGGTAGGCACAGCCCCACCTGTAGCACACTGTGCTCTCTCTCCAGCCAGGTGCTGCTCAGAGCTTAGTGCAGACAGGTGGTGCTGCCCTGGGCTTGCCTTGTGTGTGCCAGTGGCACTGCACAGTGCAAAATTGCAAATACAAATATAAACTTGTGTGTTGAGAAAACTGTGTGTGACTTCTTTACAAAGCTGCACTTACTCCCAATAAATCTGAATCAACCTGTTGTAGTAAAGCTTTGATAAGAGGAAATGGGCAAAGATCTTTCATGGGAGCTTATCAACCCTTGTGAAGGTGCCTTCAGTTTTGTTGTGCTTTTTTAAGGAGGTCAGAGAGAGAAAGATTCTCACTGAGACTCCAATCTTTGCTCAGTAAAAGCCTTCATTCAGCTCTTTGACAGGGTTAGGAGACAACCACCTCCTGAACCTTACCACTCTTACAAGGTAAGGTTCAGGAGCTGGTTTCTCCTGCAGCAGCTGTGGAAAGGCTCCTCAGTGTTCACCCACGGATTGTAGGAAGGTACTTGGAAATGTCCCACTGAGCTTTATGTTGTATAAATGTTGGAGTGCTCAGTGCTTTGCAGAACTAGATCCCAGCACTAACGACTGCTTGGCAATGATACTGCATCTCACTGCACTTAGAAATTAATGTTTCCAAAAATTGTTTGTTGAAGTCTGAGGAGTTTTTAATGCTTGAAAACCACTTAAGCAATGGAGGTAGGTTTCTGGCCAGTGCTTATTGTATGCAAATGAAAACATCAAATGTATGTAAACAGGTACTGCTATTGTGAATTTTCATTCACTATTACAGTGAAAAGAATTTCTAGGTATTTGATGTACTTTAAAATGTTGTTTGTAATGTTTTAAGTTTGCCAGGCTTGGACATGTCATTCAGGTCTGGTACCTCATGTTGAATAGATCAGTAACTAATATGTATAATATCTTACCTGCTTATTCTTATTAGGTATAAGCAATTGAGGACAACGCTTCTGCTGTCTGAAGATGGAAAACAACATAACTACTATATCTCGTGAAGAGCTTGAGGAACTACGAGAAGCATTTGGCAAAATAGGTATGCTTTAAATAAGGGAATCATAAGGATGCCATTAACACTGCAAAACTGTTTAGGATTTGTGGAAGAAGTCTTTATGGATCACTTAGTTTTGTTAGGGCTGTGTTTTCCCTCTGTATTGCCAGTAATATCTAAAAAAAAAGTAAAAAGATATTTGTGTAGAGTCCCTTACTTTCACTGGAACTATGTGTATTAACTTCTTTCAACTTCAGCACTGAAAACAGATAAATTTTCTTGCAGGGTGGTTGCATTATTTGTGTTATTGTATATGCTACATAATGGGTCTCAAAATTCAGTGTTTTGAACTCCCTAATTCTGAAAAAAGTTTGATTAAGCTTCAGGTGTTATGTATTTTCATGTTCGATTACTGACACTTCGTTTTTGCTTTACTTGCATGCTTTGGTGAACTAATAATTTCTCTTTTCATTTATTCAATAAGATTTTATGTTTTAAGTAAACTAAACTTGGAGATCCTTTAATCTTTTGCAGCTAGCCAATGTTAACAAATAACTGTACAGTTTTGTGTGCTTGACAGGATGTTTACAGATTAATCAGAGCACAGAGAGAGTGTAAGAAATTATATAGTAACTAACCCTTTTTTCCAGATTGCACTGCTGTTGTGAATGTTCATGTCTGCTTTATTTCTTATTTGCTGCAGTTCTGAGGGGTGATGTGTAACTGTGCAGCTCAGTAAATCAAACCAACACGTTTGTAATCAGTCATAATGGGGGGAACAGGGTCATTTTAGGCAAGAAGTCTTAAATATTAGGAGTCCTTACTTGGTAAAGAAGCTATTGGGAAGCTGTATGCTAGAGATTTGTAAGACCATGAGTAGTATGGAGAAGTGAAGAGGGAATTATTCAGGTTCTGCCAATACAGATATCATGTGATGCCCAGTAGAGAGTCAGGAAGATTAAAATAAAAAGAAGTAACTTTTCTTCACTATAAATAATGGAACAATGAACCCATTGGCTCAGGATGTTGTTGAGACCAAACAAAGAGTAGAAATTCTAAAGGGAGTAAGATACATCCATGTAAGATAATTCATGAGTTGCTATTAAACAATCATCAGGACACCTATAGCTCAAGTAGTTTATATCCTGCAGGTGCTGGAAGACTAAAGAGAAGAGCACTATATAAATGTATCAGTTTACTGAGAGATGTTAGCGTAGGTAGATACTGGTGTTGTCTGACAGCTTTTCTACACGTTTGGTTTTTACCATCTGTATTCCTTTTTTTTCCTCCATTTCCTGCCTGCATGTTTTCATATTTCTGCTTTAAGCATTGTCTGTACTGCTCCTACTCACTGAAAAGCATTTTTTAACTTATGCTTTCTGTAAAACATAAAAATTAAGCATCATTAGGTTTTATATTTATTTTTACATTTCTAATGTGTTTATGGATAAATTGCTTGCAGCTGCATTGGTAAGCTGAGAGAAGGCATGTATTTAACTCGCGGCTTGTCATCATGGAAACTTACCCTCAGTGAAAGATGAACCTAGAGAAATAAAATAGCTGGTAATCTGAGTGAGCTCATGAGCATGTCCTCTGCTGGTTAGACCACCCCTGTTATTATTTGTGGTTTTACATGTCTGCGAGCCAGTGGATGAATTAATACATATGCAGACCAAAAGTTTGTGTTTTGATTTGGGAACTTCTGGTAGTATCAAAAACACAAAATGATTTTTTTTTTACCCTGTGTTTTTAGCCTTTTGTCAGCAGTGAAATGTGGCTGCCTTATGAAGCTGTACAGAAGCTACATAGTGTAGTATGGATTACAAGAAAATTACTGTATAGCAATTAATTAAGGCTGGAGATGAAAGCATGTTTCTCGGCTTGCCCTTCTGTAATGAGAGGCATTCATCCACTCTGGTATTATTGGCTGAGTTCTGATACTAGACACAATATCAAGACATGTTTTTAACTAGTAAATGCAAAAGAAAACCCCAAAAGTGGGAGCACCTTCACAAGTCAGAAAAGTGGCCCCATCATCTTCTTCTGTTTCTGACTCATTGTGATGTTCTCTTAAATTTCTTACAAATGTATCCTTCATAGAACTGGGAAAATACTAGTAACTAGTATTTTTCAGGAGTTTTAATATGATAATGAAAATCACTGAAAATTGTTGTCAAACATGGAAAATATTAGCATTAAATATATAAAACAATGGGCGTTATATCCAGTCTTACAAGAAACCATATCCTGCCTAAGTATCTGATTGGACTTTGTCTATATTGTGTATGAACTACAACTTTTCTGTTTCTAAAAGTACTTCTCTCCATTGTGTAGCCAAGGGACAGGTAAGGACATTCTCAAATTCTGCTTGTATAAATATATATATACATGTATGTGGAAATATCCATAGATTTTAAAAAATAGGAACAAATAAGGTGGTTGATTCATTTATGTGTTACTTTGGATAAAAACATGGGTGTGCAAAATGATTATTATACTAGGATGAATTCAAGACAGCTTTCTGCAAAGAGATTGGCCGAAGGTGAAAGTACAAAGGGTATTTTTGATTGTTTCTGTGCTGCTGCATTATTCATCATGAATAACGCAAATTATACTCAATTTATTTTTATATGATACAGCCATTAATTTCTTTCCACAATTTCAAACCTCTTGTTGAAAAAAAGCATTTTGATACTTTGCTGTACATGAACGTTCCTGCCATGCTCTTGGGAGCTGAATGTAAGTGAAGGTGGCAGCTCAAATTGCTCCCAACAGAGCCAGTTAATAGATTAAGGAAGGTCACCTTTAATAAACAGATACAGATCATCCCAGACTTACTCTTCACAAGTAAGCCTAACTGCATCAAAAGTTTTGAAGAACAGAAAATGTCTATCAGATACTAGGATAAGAAATAAAATGCAGTCAGGCAGAGTTCTTGTGCAAGTAGTTTTTCTTGTGGAAGTGTGCTCTTCTAATAACAACATGCATCAGACTTGAGCTTACTGATTGCAAATGGTTTAGTACTGGCAGTAAGCATATATTAATTGATCTCCCTTTGACTTGAAGGTTTATAGGTAATTTTTTTGGGACTCTTAAAAAAAAAATCTTCTCTATTTGCAAATTTGCTATCTTGTTATATCTGTGCTAAGGGATCATAAGATAGTTCCTGAGAAAGCATATAACAAGATGGCACAAGTCCTAGACAGTTGTGCCTCTAACCCACAAGCATTCCTTCATACTTACTTATCTATATAAAAGAAAGAAATACTCATCTCCTAGAACTGCATTTAGCACACTTCATTTATTCTTAACAGTTACCATACTTTAGTACATGAGTATGCATAAATTTACTTAAGTATAACAACTTGTGCTTTCATTCTACAGATATTGACAACAGTGGATATGTCAGTGATTACGAGCTTCAAGATCTCTTTAAAGAAGCAAGTCTGCCTTTGCCTGGATACAAAGTCCGGGAGATTGTAGAAAAAATCATTTTAGTGACAGATAGCAACAAGGACGGAAGAATCAACTTTGAAGAATTTGTCTCTGTAAGACATTCCCTTTGGATGTTTATCTACTGTCTGATATCTGCTGAGAATTAGGATAGAAAACTGAATTAAGTGATACAACTAAGTACTATTTTTATATATAGCTATTATTCCGAGTTTTCTCTGACAACTTAGAATATCCTATATAGTTATTTTCTAATTTTGGTCTTTCACACTCTTGTTTAATTTAACAGTTCTGATTTGAGCAGCATGTGAAAGAACAGTAGTTGCAATCAGTCTTGTTTTCTGTTTCCTCCAAGGCGAGGCGAAGGACGACATATTGTAGGAATTGTCGGGCCAGCCCTTGCTCTGACAAAAGAGCAGACAATTAGATACCAGTCTCTGAATGCTCTTAGTAGTGCAAACATTAGTCTATCACTAATATAGCTCTTAATCTCTATACTAAAGGCTGTTTATTACTGGGAATGAGGTACAAGTTTTCCCTTTCAGTGAACAGATTTCAAAGTTTTAGACTTTTCTAAATGAGAATCACTCACTTGTGCATTTTAAAAGAAACAAAAACTTACCAGGCAGTTGGTTTGTGGGTGTTTGGGGATGATTATATTTTGCTTTGAAGTACTGCTGCTAACTGCAGCAGGTTGTTTGTTGAATTAGTTATTGTTCTTTCTTTCTGAGATTCTAAACATGAAAATATTTGCTTCGAGGTATTAACTGTGTCTGTTACTTATACTTCATTGTCAGTCTGACAATGCAGTATGTGGGCAAATCTAGGACATATCAATATATCCAATGTGGTTTACATTACAGGCAGGTGAAAAATGGTATTAGCTTGATAAAGGAAAGGCATGTTTAACTGTCATGTCATAACCTTCTACTGCAAAGCATGTGGGGAAATAAGTGGGAAAAATATACTATCATAATCAAAAATGTGTGTATCTTTAGTTGTGTTCTTCAGTTTACCAAAATATCTGTGGAAAAATTGTATAGATATTTGTATGTCTATTTTTTTAGATAGCTTGGCTTAATAGAGGTATTCACTGAGAAATAATATGTTAGATTCCAGTATAGATATAGATATCCAAACAGGTTGTTGTTTTTTTTTTTTTAACACAAGTCCGTGTGAATATCAAAGAAAGGTTAACTACTGAGTCTAGAACACTAACGTGACTTAACAGTTATTTGAAGGTACAATCAATCACAAAATGCACTGCATTTTTCTCATTTCAGATAATTCAGGAATTGAAAAGTAAAGATGTTAGCAAATCTTTCCGAAAATCAATAAACAAAAAGCAAGGAATCACAGCAATTGGAGGAACATCGGCAATATCTAGTGAGGGGACGCAGCACTCTTATTCAGGTAAGAAATAGTTAAACATAGGCAAATTTTGCAAGGAGGAAGACTCTTTAAATTTGCACTAACAGATAAAACAGAGCCTAACTGGAAAATGCTGGTGCTGAAAGCAAATTAACACAGCGAAAGCAGGTAGAGGTGGACAGGGTAGGTATAGGTGATAGTTTATTAACTCTGTTCAGTTGCTTCTAGTTTCATGCTGCACTTGGAGGCAAGTTGGGCATCTGTGTTAGAGCAAAAGAGGAAAACAAGCGCTGAAAGCTTGTAAGGAGGGAAAATGGCCCCTTTGGCATACTTCTAGTAATGCTAGTCAAATTTTTGCCTTTATTACCTGCTAATGGGCTCTTATTCCTATATTCAGATAAAAAAATGAATCCTTATTTTCATTTCCACAGTGTTAACTAACATGAACTAAAAACCCACTAACAAGCCACCACATATCCTTTCTGGATGGACTGGTCTCCTCAGCTGTCTCTGCCACTATGGAATTGTTTGTTCGCTCCTACGTGGTTTTTGCATAGACTCTCTCACACTTAAGAAGCTGCTTTTAATATTTGATCTGTTTCTTTCTACCTCCCTGTGCTGCATGTAATTTAAGTTGGTAATTGTGCCTAATGGCATTGCAGCTCCTGGTGAGAGTGTGAACCACCTTCTAGGATCATATTGCAATCAGCAATATTGCAACTTTTTCAATTGACTTAAGTCTGGAATTTGTGTGATTCCAGATTGTGTTAAGATTCTGTATATGAGGAAGATTCACTTTGATTAGCCACAGGTGGTGATATCCTGTCTTTCAGTAGGATTCCAGCACAAGCTATACCTGGTACATCCTCAAAGCAGGGCATGTGCTCCATCTCAGAGGATGCCTGTGGGGCATCAGAGGTAATTCTTCAGATGCCATTTTAATTTTGGTGGAGAGAAACGAACCCCACTAGAACACAATTCACCTGGCCTGGCCCCACCAGCCATCTCATTTATGATGAGGTGAAGTGTACTCTAGAATTTCACGTTGTTTCCCACTGACAATGAACGAAGTGTAATGAGTCAGGTGCTTCTTGAGGTGAGGTGAATACCACCTCTGCTTTTTGGGAATTTGGATACTGAGACTTGATTGACTGTTATCCAAATAAGCTTTCTTAGATACATAGTAATAAATTCAGCACTGAATATAAAAGAGAATTTAAAACTGAGATATTAAACTTTTTAAGTCTCCCAAAGACAGTTCAGCAGTCAAGATCAATCTCAAAAGGCTGCCAGTCTCCGAAGTCCAGTAGGAGGCTGTATGAAATGCTGCGTTTTAAACCAGCAGTGCATGGATTGAGATATTGCATATTTCAGATGAGAAATTTTCCCCTCTTCTTTGTAATTGCTGAGAAACTGAATTTGAAGTCAGCCATGAGGATACCTTCCCTATGATGTTCCTATGATTTTTATGTTATCCTTCAGAAAATCATCAGATACTTAGATGGTGCAGTGGGAGAAAGCTCAATCTGTACTTACCATTTTTTGTGTTCTTTCCCATTGGTCTGATTTTTTTAATAACTGACCCCTGTGAAACTAAGGGGTTTTGTTGCAGATGAACCTCTTTGACTCAAGTATGCTGTTAGTAGTCTGTGTTCATGGAAATGTTAATCTATTATTTTAATGCTTTCTTTTCAGAGGAAGAAAAAGTTGCTTTTGTTAATTGGATAAATAAAGCTCTACAAGATGACCCTGACTGTAAGCACCTCCTACCCATGAACCCATCAGATGCCAGTCTTTTTAAATCCCTTGCAGATGGCATCCTTCTTTGGTGAGTCCAAGGCTGTAAGAAAGAAAAGAAATTAATCTTAACGGTTAAATGCTGATCACAGTGACATGAATTAGAAAACTTTAGACAGTCTTTAACATCAAGACTCCACTCTTAAATATTTCAATCAGGGTGTAAGATGGGGAAAATCTGTTTGCCCATAGAAATGTGATTTGTAGCAAATTTTTTATGTGACTCTGTGCATATCTTATAGAAGCAGTTTTCCACTTCAGACCCGTAATTATACATGCTAGATATGTGCAGGCTGTTTATAAAGGAGATAATTAAACAGTTCATAAATTCATTAGTTGAAATAATTAGAAAACTTGACTACTTAAAATATTTTTTAAAGTTATTAATTATAGTCAGTAAATCATGGGATAGCAGGAACAGAATTCTGAATTAAAGCCATGGCCAAACAGACAACATATAGTAGGTCCCTTAACTTTAGTCTTCTGTAACTTTCTAGTTAGTTATAAGTAGATTAATGGTACTTACTCACACGCCATGGTAACAAGGGATTAGCATATTAGTATTGATGTGAATTGAGATCCATGTAGATACAAGGTACTGCAGAAATGCAGTGCACAAATGCACTGATTATACTACGAAGTTTTTCAGTAGAGACCATTTAAGCTACTTTGGTTTACAGTTTTAATCTTCTCAGGAACTTTTTTGACAGTTACAGATATGATCTATTAATTATAAAAGCCAAATGCAACATATTATCTGGGGCATTCTGAATGAATGTGCAATTATTTAATGGGGGAGAAGAGATTTAGAGGATGGGTTGTTTTTTTTTAATCTTGTCAGAAATATTTGCAGCTAGTTTAAAGTGTTAGTAGTTTATAATCAAATAATATATTTTCTGAGAAATGGAAGTTTGAATAAACTCTTGACTTTTCTTCTTTAGCAAAATGATCAACTTTTCACAACCAGATACAATTGATGAAAGGGCTATTAATAAGAAAAAACTCACTCCTTTCACTATTTCTGTAAGTACTGCATGGATAGGAACTTGCCACAAATGAAAAAGTAAAATATTTTTCTATTTTAATGACAGTTCTCCTGGTGGAGAAAAAAAAATTTAAAAATATTATGTAATAAAAAAATCCCTAAGCATGAGATTGTATTTTCTAATAAACTCTGCTGCATTCTCCTATTTCTTAGATTATTTACAGAAAAACTTGATTTTTCGTTCTTTCCCTATTAGTTATTTTTGTTTTGCTTTACTGAGTACCTGAAGAAAATAGTTTTAGACTTCTGAGTGGATGGTCAGGTTGTATTTTAGCAATGCAGAAAGTGTTTGCATGGCTGTATACTCTATGGAAGGATGATGCACTTTCAATACTGGAGAGCAACTGGGACAGAAGATGAGATCTATTTTTAATTGTGTATGAAGTCATGAAAAAGTTTGACAGAAACAGTTTTTCAGACCTTAGTTTGGGTTTAAGAAAACAGGTCTGGAAAGGGAAGTAGATCCATAAGTTACTGGCCCAATGAGAAAAAACTGCTCATTAAAAACCTCAGTTAAATGGCAGACATTTCATTTCAGGCTGTGATGTTAAAATACAAAAAGTTAAACCACACTGTGTTCTAAATCCTCCAAGTGGGTTTTATAATCTCTACTTACTTAAAGAAGATTTGTCAGCAAAGATGATGCTGCATGTGTTTATGTTGTCTCTGTAGACAGTTAAAATGTGACACAAGAAAATAGTAACATTTATGATAGCTGCCAGCTATTTTTTCTTGGAATCTTTGTCAATATCTTTGACAATCACTAGCTTTACTTTGAGTGTCAGGGTTTTGAATTGCTGTGATTTTCTTATGCTCCTCATTCAATTACAGTTTAACAATCGCTTGAATAAATGTGTAAGATTCAAGATGGGATGACAGTGATGTCAGTAGTATCCTGCACAGGACTCTGTGCAGAAATCCCATATGAACATGTTTTTCAGGATCAAGCCTCTGATATTTTGAGCAGTATTGTTTAATTTGTATAACTGATACTTACGAATTGCAAAAAGTATTTTGATTAGAATATTCCTCAGTAATCCAAGCTGCAGAAGGTGGTTCACAATTTTTTGGTGGGTCCCTACTAAACACTGTCAATAATGTTTTCCATTAAAGTTTGGTAAGATGCAAGGTAGTTCACAAAAAACCTGCAGAGAGCAGTTTTCCATTGGAAGCCACTGAACTCATGCATTATTTCTTCTGAAGTTTAATATGGAAAAATTTACTAAAAAATACAATCTCACAAGTTTGTTAAATGATGATATTCCAAATAGGAAAACCTAAACCTGGCTCTGAACTCAGCATCTGCCATTGGCTGTACGGTTGTCAATATTGGATCACAAGATTTGCAAGAAGGAAAACCACACTTGGTATTAGGACTCTTGTGGCAGATCATTAAAGTCGGTCTTTTTGCTGATATTGAGATCTCCAGAAATGAAGGTAAGAGTAATGCCAGGTATAGCAATGTCAGACACTTGGAATTAGCTCAGACCACAACAGCAATGATTTCAGCTTTCTTTCAAACTTGCTTTTAGCTCTTATTGCCTTGCTAAATGAAGGGGAAGAGCTGGATCAGTTAATGAAGCTTTCCCCAGAAGACCTCTTGCTACGCTGGGTAAATTACCATCTGGCCAATGCAGGGTGGCAGAAAATCAGCAACTTCAGCCAAGACATTAAGGTACATAGTTATTTGCTCTCATAATCAAACATAATGGTTTTAAAACACACTGTGCATAGGAAAAAAAAAATAGATCAGAAGAATTTAGATACAATAGCAATCTGCTTTCTCTGGCTGTATGTTCATCCTTCATTTTTCAACATTGAAAGAGCATTATTTTGATCTCTTCTATCCTATTTAGTTGCTCATCCCGTGTATTATCACATCACAGTGCAAAGTGAACATTTCCAATAAGCTCATGTCCAGGGAAGTTCTAATGTTGTAAGATGGCTATTAGAGTTATTTAGGACAATTTGCACCGCCTTATTAGCTGCCTAATAACTCCCAGTCACTGCTTTGCTGGTGTGTCAGCTGACTGACACAGGGGATGAAAGGTTCCTTGGGGCAGGTGGCAGAGCTGCATAATTCTGTCTTCAGTCATTCTGCATAAGACATGCAGAGCATTGTAGTAGCCCAGATGACAAGAGAACACAGCAACTTTTTAAAACTAAAAGCAAAGGAGGACAATTCCCTTAGGTGGTTAGACCTCCTTTCATTGGAGAAAACTATGTCATTAATTGCAAGTTACATCTTTTCAAATGTTACCTAGAAGCTGTTATTAAAGCAGACTGTAACTAGGGTTTTATATGAAAACTGCTACTATGGTAAAAATATTATATGGTGTTTAAGAGAAATATTAAATACTTCTACAACTAGTACGGGTTTAGTTTTTCTTCTAGTTTCTTACTGCAAAATTGATCCTTTTTGTGGGTAACCACATACATTTGCCCTGAATAGTTAATATTCCACAGATTAGTTTTAACTAGCATTGTCCAGAATAATTAGGAGACATTCCTTTTCTCTGCAATCTGGCTGAGTAAGTTCTATGTGAAGCAGGGTAGTAAAATGGCTGTATGACCTCATCCATATTCACTGAAATTAGGGTGCTGTATTTTTGCCTCCTATGGCTTTTGGATTGGACTATTAGAGCAATAAATGTCTAGGAAAAGCTACATACTTGCTGCCTTTTTTTTTTTTTTTAATATTGCACTGCTTGTTTTAGGATTCAAGAGCATACTACCATCTGTTAAATCAGATTGCACCCAAAGGAGATGACCCTGATCAATTGCCCATTAAAATAGACTTTACAGGATTTCATGTAAGTATCCAGAAATGTAAAAATTGAAATAATCTGAGACCTCTGTGTATGTATCCAACATTCTGGTTACCAGGTTGTCCCTGAATCCTCTTTTGTTTCCTAACGTGTGCAAAAACTCAGCCAGATTCCTCAGTGTTACAAAAGCTTAAATGGGCAAAAACTTGAGTAAATTGTAAAGTGCTGCAGAAACAGGATAATGCATCCTGCAGTCTAAAGTTTGGAGCTGTGTTTTACTTGGAGTACTGTGTGTTGATTTTCAGTTGGGTCATCGAACATGAATATTACAACATCCTGCTCAGTTCTCCTCGTCTGGAACTCAGACAAGGAAAAAGAGTAAACTAGACAAACCTTGTGATCCTTCCTTTAACCTAATAGCATTTAGAAATAACATGTGAGGCCTTCCAATAACCAGCAGGAAAGCGCAGCATCCATCAAGCTTTAAGTTGTAAAGGGACAGAGGGTCTAAAACCAGCCTACATGGATGTGAAAACACTTGTCTAAGCTGCTTTATACTGCTTGTTGGAAGGATTATTCTGAGAGTGCATTTGATACAAAGTTGAACTGCATGCCTGAGATACCTATATATCAATCAGAATCTAAGGAAGAATCTCGTTAGTCATTATAATTGTGAAACCCACATGCAAGATTGTTTGCTTACATGCTTTACTTCTCTTAAACTCCTTGTTTGCTTTGTTTGCTCCTGTTTGGGATTTTTTTTGAGAATGAGAAAGAGTAGAAGTTAGTTTTTTCCATGTAATTTCCTACAGTTCATGTGATCACGTTCTGTAATGAACCAGTATATTAATAATAAAGACCAATGAACAAAACACACAAGTTGCCAACTTACGATGATTAAGAGGCAAAAATATTAAAAAGGCAGAAAGTTTGAAGCATTCAAACACTTACTGAGGGTTTTGGTCATCATCTGTAATTACTGTGCTTGGGAATATCAGTTTAAAGCAGTGATGATGAACCTTTGGCACATGTAGAAGAATATGCAATATGGGAATCAACAGCCTGGAAATGGAAATATAATCACTACTCTTCTGGCTGCAGTTGCTGTGATGCATGAGGAAGGCTGTGTTGGCAGCCACAGAAGTGAAGGACAGTAGAAGAAAGAGGGGAATTGTCATTGGCTGTTGAGAGCTAACTCAGGCATTGGTAGAGTGAGGGAGGAACTGACATGGGTCTTTTAAAGATTTCCCTAGCGGAAGATTTGGTAAAATCTAGTACTAGACTTAACTGTAAATTAATTTTTGTTTGTTTTTCTTTTTAGGATAAAAATGACTTGAGGAGGGCTGAATACATGCTCCAACAGGCAGATAAATTGGGCTGCAGACAGTTTGTAACTCCAGCTGATGTGGTTGCAGGCAACCCTAAGCTCAATTTGGCTTTTGTTGCAAATCTCTTTAACACATATCCAGCCCTGCACAAGCCTGACAATTCATCTTATGATCTCAATTTATTAGAAGGTACTCAACCTACTAACTATACAGAAGATAAGAATATTAGTGATTTCTATTTAGGTATTCCTTCTAGGCTGTGATGTAGGATCCCTGTGTGCTGGTGCCTGTGTTTACTCACTAGCAGGCAATATAAGCCTTGGTAGAAATCCCCCATTAGTGTGTATATTGTTCACTTGTGTTAGCCTGACCAAATAGTTATTCCTGAATAACCTTCTGTCATTCATTTGCAGGAGCAAAAACTGTCCTCCTACTTTCCTTTCAGTTTCCCCTGCTTCTTTCCATACTATTTATATTTTAGCTGATATAGAAATTTTAGCCTTTTTTGCAGTGCTATATTATGCAACTGTAATAGTCTTTAAAAGTATTTTTCACATAATGCATTTATATACGTGTGTGTATTAGCTGCCTTTTAAAGTAGGAAGCATTTTTTTAAAAAAAGGCTTCTGTATCAGCAACCTATATTAATCTATTGCATCAACAGCCTGTATAGATCCTATCGTATCAGGGAATTTGGCCTTTAACTGTGCAGTTCATATCTCTAATGCTAGAGATAAAGGGATAATTAGTGACAACCTTTGGCTGTTGCCCTTGCCGTGGACCAGCTAATCTAGGATAATGAAATGGCTCCTGCCAGTGTATTTCACAGTTGTTCACTGATCTCAAAGGAATGTGAGAATCAGGGGTGCCGCACTTGGGAGAATCATCAGCAATGTTCACATAGTCCTCTGCACTGCCTTCTCGTGCCTTCCTCTTACTGTTCCTATCAGGTTTCCTTTCCATCTAGGTGAGTCCATCTTCCTTTGCTCCTGTTTTTTCATAATTTGTCTGCGCTGCTGCATCCCTGTGTCACAAATCTTGTGCCCCTCAGACCATTCCTATTTCAGGCTTCTTGCACTTCTAGCTTCAGCTGGGTGCCAGCTGTGATGTGATAGAGGTTGCAGAGCACAGGACGTTGTCTTCCCTTTTCAGGGGAATATCCCCGGTCACTGCAGTCCCTGCTGGCCAGGACAAATGATTGAAGGAAAAGTCTGCTCTTCCTCTGCTTCAATTTTGTTAGATATGTCAGCTCTTGGAAATGTATACAGGAGCTGTGTGGAGGCGGAATATGTTCAATTCAGCTTCTCTGCTCTGAAGAGAAAGTTGCCAGTGTGATTTGAAATACTGAAAACTTGGTTAAATTTGGAACAGTTTTCATTGGCATGGGAAAAACCAGTTGAATTAGTTTCTGGACTTTCCTGAAACATTTAGATGAGATCAAAGTCTCAGCCAAACCAGTTTAAAAAGTTACAATCAGCTGAATGCTACACTATGATTTTGTAATGATAAATACCAGCCAAATTTAAATATTTGCAGTATATATTTTAGAGGTGTATAATCATGCCAATGTTATCTGTTCAAAGAAAAGTAGATGACTCTTTTGCCCTCAAATAATAATTCCCATGGTGTCAAGTAGATCTAAACCATCAAAATAGCTATTTCAGCCCAAAGACAATGTTAACATTTTTTCTGTTAATGTTTTATTTGTTTTCCATTAAGTCCTGTGTTTATACTGATGTTTTCTCAAGCTAGTGATAAAAAATATGACATTAATTTCTTCATAGTTTCATCATAGATTGTCTGTTGAAATCTGATCCATAATTTATAATGCTTTCCTGTTTTGCTTCGTGAAATGCAGATTTGACCCCTCCTAATGTAGGTACTGTATTTAGTACTTTTCTGTACTCCATAAAAGTGTTTACTCTGCAATTTTTCTTTCTTCCCCCCCCGCCCCATTGTTTAATTGTCTCTGTCCTTTTCTGGTTGATTTTTTGCATTGTTCTTACATTTTTCTATTGTTTTAATATGCCGTCATAAGTAAAAGAGAAGGAAAAACCCCACAGCATATAAAATGGGGGCAAGAGTTGCAGTAAGTCAAGTGCCATACAGGTATTTTGTGGGGTTTAGCCAGTAAGGGCTTTCCATGAACTGAGACATCAGTCTTGTAGGCATGTGTGGGTGAGTAGAGCTTGCTGAAAGTCTTCATTTTCCTGCATAAATTCCATCTTTTCAGGGACTGTCCCACCTAAAGACTGTGGTGTGGCTGTCCTCTTCAGTTTAAGACGATTAATGCTGTGCATAAACTGACATCTGCCCTGATAATACCATCTGGTTATGTGCACTGATATATGGAGAGCATATCCCTCAGGAATACTGACACAGCAGAATGAACATTTGGTATTGTGTGGGGGTGGAGAGGGCAGTCCTGAGCTCAGTTAATGCACGACCTTTGCATGTTGCTGCTGATCCAAGGAACCTCTTGCTTGTGGGGAAAGCAGCAGTTTGGAGTCAAAGTCATACAGAAAGCTGAGTTCTTGGGGGGAGGAAGAGGAGGAACTTGTGTCCACCCACATTTCCTCCAGTATAGATGTCCTGTGCTATTGCTTAGGTCACTGGCAGCCTTCATGTCTGTCACCACGAGAGGGTTAAGTACTCCCACTCAGGCTAGCTGAACTTTGGGTGCTACTGCATCTTGAGCAGCTTGTCTTCCAGAGATAATCTTAGATATAGTTGGAGCTTTTTGGATTCTTGACCCCCTCCCTATGGCTACTCTCCACTCAGTTCCACAGTGTAATGATCTCAAAGAAGAGACAGCAATAAATATAAAGGATACTACCAAATTTGCTCCTCTCTCTTTTGTGTAGCTCTGCCCCCTTTCTGCAGTTTTCCAATGATTTTGGCTATCTGCTGCACCACTCAGCAGAAGATATGCTCCTGATAGGATCACAAGGTATATTTTGAATAAAAGAATAGAGAGAAAAAATTGGTCAGTTCTCAGCCATCTGGAAAACTTATGAACACTTCATGTATTGCATGATAAAGGGATTTGTTTAGAGTGGCATATTAAATATAGTATGCTGGGTTTAGTTCCTGGACTCCCACTTTCCAAAAGGGTCCTGCCCAACTTGCATGCTCTTGCTCCTGCTTGGCTACTTTGAATTCTCCTGACAATGTTAAGCATGCATTTTAAAATTCTCAGTCTGAGTGCAGTTGCTGAGTATCTGTTTTTGTGGCTACGCTGTTTAGTAAGAGTTCACTAAATAACCTTGGTACTGTCTTTGCCATGGACGAGTGTTCCTAAAAGCACTTTGCAGTCAGTATTTTAGGTACGGCAAATAACGCTCTATAACCATAAAGTCATTAAAAAGAAGCATAAGGCATTTGCTTCAAAATACTATAATCTCAAAGATATTCTTTATAAACTTAAATTATATATCATTCTTGAGTTGTGATTGTTTTTTAATGGAAAAACTGATACTTTTAATAACTGTCACAAAGTGTGATTCTGATGACCTTGCAAAATAGTATTTTCTTTGTTTCATCTTGTTTCATCAGTGGCTCCTTGGTTATTTTTACAAGTAAATATTTGAAACAAACACTAATTCAAATTACTTATTAAAAAATTCATAATTTAGAAAATGTATCAGTAAGATGAGTATCAACTACTTAATAATAATTGGAAAGGAAAGAACCTGGTAAGGTGGCTGAAACTTTTAAAATAAAATTTATTCTGTTGGAAATTGTAAACTACAGCTGAAATTTCTGAAGTCCAGAGCTTTTTGTATAAAAGGGTAAGAGACCTAGATTAAAATGGTAACTTCTTTCTAAAAATCAATGTTATGGCATAAGTCTAGGCGTGGAAAGATAATGTTAAAGAGGTTTTCTTTCTAATCTAATGATAAATACATGTTTACACAGTAGCTTCGTTTTACAAAAACATTCATTATTCTGTAGTCAGTCTAGAATTGCAGTACTAAACAAGACAGTTTTCATGCTATATAAACCTCATCAGACAGACTTTGTATTGTTACCCTCTAAGGAGTAAATGAAAACAGCAAAGAAAAATCTTGCGTAGATATTTGTGCTTCAGTTTGGAGAAATCTGCTCTTTCACTGTTTGGAGAGGTTTTCTCCCTCCTCAATGTCTTCTCTGTTTTTTAAACTGTGGATTAGCAACCCAGGGGAACAAAGTGATGAGGTTATTCCAAGCTCACATATTCAGGCTAAATATTTTCTCAAATGCTCCTCTTTGATGCAAGAGAAAACAGCTTATGCAGCAGGGATTCACATGCAGATGGCCACAGAGACGTTGTTAAAATTCACGTATAAAATGTTGTATGTAGAAAATTAATGAGTTATTGCAAGCTGTAACTTTATAGAGAAAGGGAGTTAGGTTAGGATTCATGATTGCAATAATAAAAGCTATCTAAGGAAAGTGAAAGTTGGGGTTTACTTCCTAGTGAATTTTCTGCAGTTCTTGTAAGTAGAGTTGCTGGTTAAAACTGTGGGGATGACTGGCCCCCTCGGCAATATAAATAGCTTCACAAATTTAACCCATACAACACTGCCTTGCTAAGTTTTCAGTGCTAAAAACTGAAAAAAATGAAATCTGTTGCTTTGGGAAGGCCCTTTGCAAATCAATACTGTCAACTTCTGTGAGGAGAGGGTGGAGTTGCAGTGTCTGGTGTGTTAGTACTGACTTTTTAATAAAAAGATGCCATTTCAAACAGATTTAATGGTACTGTTGAATGCAGTTTCCACTCATTTTAGTGTTTTAGGAAATTATTATTAATCATCTCCATTATATATTAATTATGTGAAATATAACAAAAAATTTATTTCTGTATTTTAACGAATTGTATTTACTCAGAAAAATGTAGTCTAATAGTACTCCCTGTAGTGTCCCTGTGCCCAGAACTGAGTGAATCTGAATTGGACAGGATTGCCTCACAGTATAGACTACTGTTTGGGAAATTATGAACTCATTTGGGGGGGTGGGGAGGGATATGAGAACCATTTAAACATTGCTTATTAGAGTGTTTTCTCCAATAACTTACATAGAATTATATTTGTCACCACAGGAGAAAGTAAAGAGGAAAGGACTTTCAGAAACTGGATGAATTCACTGGGTGTAAGCCCTTATGTTAATCATTTATACAGGTAAGATTTTTTTTAAAACAATTATTTGATTTCCCTTGGGTGACAGGGGAAGAAAGAAGGAAAGAAGAGGGGGAAGTTGTATTTCTACTAGAATAGTGATTTCCAGGTTTCTACTTCAAAACTGGTCTGTAGAACCAGTATCTGACTAGAATATTCTACTCATAATCTAGAAATACTAGAAAACCTAAGAAAGTTTAAATGTTCTCTCTCACTCACTTGTACTTTGAATTACATTTTTTTTAAAGTTGAGCTAATTGTGTTTTATGATGCATAATATTTGCTTTCTCAGTAGACTGTAAGAAGCTCTGCAGTATAGTATTCCTGCAGATGAAGTGCTTTATAACAAGCTTTTTAGATGCTTCTGGTCACTTTCAATTTGTGCCAGAAGTTGATTCAAATCCTGTAAATAAAATATGAGATTGAGGGAGCAAATGGGAATACCTGCTTATATGTATATTTACTATTAGGTTTCATTATTTCTGTTTTCTGTCCTCTATGAAGTGATCTGTAGGTACCTTAACGTGGAGAATTTCATTTAGTGGGTAGCTGATGAGGATTAGCAGTTATGCAACATATGATGGGAAAATAATACTTTTCCTACTGTTCTTCTTTTGGAAGATAAGTATATTGGTTTTGATTATTCTTTAGCAAAATACATCTGTAGGTATCTGCAGATAAAGCGTGAGTATTTAACATTTGGGGAGTTCCTGAGGGAACTAAAACTAGATCAATAAATTAAAACTCTTTTAGCAGCTATTTTGTCTGTGCCTGCCCTATGAAAGTAAGTATTTAATTGAAGCTGGTAAAGCCAGTGGCTGAGCTTGTTTCAGTAAGATTTGTGAAAATAATGAAATTAAATGCAGAATTTGATGTATATAATTGCAGGAATCAAGCAATAGAATATAGGCCAGTTTCTTTACCGAATGGCACAGATTTTTATGTAAGAGTCTGGAATTTTTCAGCAACTTAATTACACTGTGAGAAATCTCAAGTCCTTACTTTCATTGTCAATCTGAGCTTTTGTGCTTAAAAACATTGTTTTGCTCTGGTTTAGTGACCTTTCTGATGCTTTAATCATCTTCCAATTGTATGATATGACGCGTGTGCCAGTTGACTGGAGCCACGTCAACAAACCTCCTTACTCATTACTCGGTGGCAATATGAAAAAGGTGGGTGGATGCTCTGGGATGCAGTCCAGTTTCACTGCTTCCCATTGTGCTGATGGCAGTCTGTGTTGTTAAGATTTCTGTGCTACTGAGACAGTCCTGGGGGAAAATAAAAGGAAAAAATATTTTTCAGATATTATCCCAAAGAATAAATAGCAGCTATAGCACATGTCACCTTAGTTTCTAAACTTTTTAGCAATTTTTAATTTGTAGCCTAATTTGGATATATAAGTGAAAGCTTCAAGTGACATGGCTGTTGTTGCTGGATGCTTGTGTACCATGAGGTGTTTCCTCCCAGAGCAGTTTTATATGGTGCCCAGAGGATTTAGGCAAGACTTGCGGAATCCAAGCTTTCACTTAGATTTGTGATTGTTGTGAAGCCTGAAATGTAGAGGATAAAAATTACTGCCTGTTTAAGAATAACACATTTCGATATCTTTCGAAGTATAGTTTTGATAGAAATATATTTTATTCACTGCCTTAGTGGAAACTTGGTTTTCTCAAATGTGAAAAAATATTATCATTGGAATTTTGCATAATTGCATTTAGAGTAAGAACTGTGTTATTTTAATCACAGTGTAGTTTGACTGGAAATCTTTTCTAGCTTCAAATCTCACCATAGGTAACAGTAAGCCAAAGTAATTTAAAATACACATGGATTATAGGTCTGTATTGCAGAAATACTAAGGTGTTTTCATTATTTGCACACAAAATTTATTTTTAGATTGAGAATTGCAATTATGCAGTAGAACTTGGGAAGACAAAAGCCAAATTCTCACTGGTTGGTATTGCTGGACACGATCTAAATGAGGGTAATCCAACTCTGACTTTGGCTTTGGTATGGCAGCTGATGAGAAGGTAAGTTAGGCACAGTGTATGATAGATGTGTATATATGTGTCTCTGCACATGTGCATGTGTGTCTGTATATCAAAGGAAATTAAAGCTGCTGCTCAGGTCACCCAACTCTAAATCTTAGAGCAATCTCCAAACATCCCTATTTTCAAAGATAAACTTGTATATGTGTTTTGTACTTTCACATACTCTGTAGTGATTGAAACCACGATGTATAGCGACAATTAAAACCTTGTAAACTTGAAACTCTGATTAGAATTATAAATCCTGCAGCAAGTAAAAAGAGCTCAACTTATTTCTTGTTGATTCCATGTGTCTTTCTGTAGGTAGAGAGTAATTTAAATACTTGAAAAACCCAAGTAGATGGTGCTATATACTATGGAAGTTAAAAGGGTAAAAAATTACAGGCTATCACAGCTATAGTTACATAAGTATCCTGAAATCAAAATCTTGCTACTGTATTATGCAAGAAAAAATAATTAGAAAATGGTTTCAATAAAGAGTGTGTTATTGCAAATGTTTTCCACATATTAGTTTTCTGAGACCTATCCCAAAACGCTTAGTGGTTTTTGTTCTTAGACTGTTGTGATTCAGTTTTCAAGGACTAGGATGGTAGGGAGCCATTTAAACTTAGAAAGTAAAATTAATTATGATGTACTGAGTAAAACAATGGTATGAAGAGTTTACAGTGAATATTAACAGATTTGGGATATTATTTTATTATTGTAAAAGTGATTTCAAGTACTAAATAGTTTATAAGGTAAGGGTACATTATGGAGTACTTGGCATTGTTAAAATATTTTACTTTTGCTTATAGCTTTGTACTGTTAGAAGAGTTGAATTCTACCACTCATTTTAACTTAGGCTCCTGTTCTCTTTATTGAAGGTATACTTTGAATGTACTATCTGACCTTGGAGAAGGGGAAAAAGTAAATGATGAAATTATCATTAAGTGGGTGAATCAGACACTTGCAAAAGCAAATAAGAAAACTTCAATTACAGGTTTCAAGGTAATCAATTTTATTTACTTTTCTTTCCACATATAATAAGACCAGGAATTTTTAACCTGATCTGTTAACAATTTGGCTTTAGCAGTGGCTCTCCCATCAGCTAGCAACTTTGTATAAGGAAATATTTCTGACAGTGTGTGAATCTTCAAAAATATTTTAAAAATCTATTAATAAGAAAGAGAAATTATAATAGCTGCAGTAAGATACAAAACAAAAACCCAAACAACAAAAAAAGAAAAAGAAGTTTAAACTTTCAAAGGGGCTTCTGTCTGAAGTTACCAGTGTTTGGGCATGACATGTTGTATATTTTCCAAGTTTTTGGATATAGGCACTCTCATGCTTGTACAAGCATGAAAAATAATTTTGGAAATACCGGGGGCAGATGACCACTTCTCCTAGGAACTGGTTAAAAGGATGTACTCAGGTGTGACAGAGCCGGGAGAGGGAGCCCACGGTAACCAGCGACACCTTGTGTCTTCCTTGGCACTGCTGATGTGCAGCAGGCCGGGGGAAAATAGGAGCTTTTCCCATTCAGCAAAGAACACATTGATGAAGGAAGTATTCCTTCCACATTATTTAAGTGTTAAACACGAAAGAAGCCATATGTGTGTCAGGTGTGTTATTCTGGGTGAATCTCTTGCTTTAGAAATGGCTGGTTAATAATTGCACGCAAAGATAACATTCTTGTACAGGTTCATTGTATAACCTGAAGCAGTTATGTCTGTGGTTCAAAACAGGAACATAAGAACCTAGCAAGTTAAATATTTGAGAGTTCACTATGTTATGAACTTTAATTAGGTAAGCGTTATTAATCAAAAAAATAAGTAAAAATATTTCATTTTCGCTCTAGAAGGTAACTCGGGCTTTCATTTTCTTATGAGACGTTGCTGGTTCTCTTATTTCTACATAAATTGTTATAACGGTGGTATTAAATAAGTTGAAAGTATGACAGGAATCTGTCCCAATATCTTGCCTTTGGTATGCCTGTGTTTTGGGGGGGACACTGGTTGCGTTTTTAAGGTCATTCAGATTGTGGTTTTAAGATAATTCAACTGATGGTTGACCAATAACGATAAGGAGGTACTGATGTAAAGTGCCACTATTAAATATTCCTTTTTTTTTATTAATAATTTTTTACAACATTCACATAAATATTGTCTTTCACTGTTTGAATTTTGGGATTACTATGGCAAGCAGACCGTAGAGAATGCAGAAATGTCTCATATTTCACTGTGGACTACAGAAGCCAAATTCTATTGTATTGCCATTAGTTCAAACAGTAAAAATGATAAAGGTGTGTCTTGGGGATATACTCCGTGCATTTAATGTCTTGAAGCAGAATTACATTAGGATTTTTAGATGTATAATTAGTATTATGGCTCTGTGGAACTTCCCTGTATTGGAAATCATAGTTCTGACCTGGTGACGAACGCAGCAGTGTCCCGTGGCTTGTGCTCAGCCACTGCAGGGCCTGAGCCAGCCTTGCTGGCACTGTCTGTTCTTGCTTTGGCATCAGCAGCTCCTTCTCTGCCCAGACAGTTGGGAAGGAATAATTGCAGCAACAGCACTTGCTCTTTTAAGAATGTCTGTGTATTAAATACAAAACACAGACTGCTCACACTAGCTTAGAATACCATGTGAGTTGAAAAATTGTAAAAAGAGTGAGCCATAAACTACTGGAGAAAATAGTTCTGTGGCAAGAAAATAAGGAAAATATACATATTGGGGAACGTAAATACCTTTTTATTGTCTTGAAAGTTTGGTCCTTGAATTCCTGTCAAAATTCCCTTCCTTCCTTAGGGCTTAAGGAGGGAAGTTTGATGAAATAAATTTAAACTGTTTGTGCAACAATGATACCAGCACAGTGAACATTATAATACTGATTGCAGAAAAGAACATTAGATTTCATAAAGGGTGAGGAAAACCTTCACGCTGAAGTAACAAAACAGGCTTCTGTCTCTTTCAGTATGCATGCAAGATATGCTGTAGGGTTTTTTGCATTTGAAGATGGAGTAATCAAAGCAGATTGCTTAAACTAATCTTGTGAGTCTTTTCCTTTTAGGACAAATCAATTAGCACTAGCTTACCTGTCCTAGATTTAATAGATGCCATTGCACCAAAAGCAGTTCGTCCAGAAATGGTTAAGAGAGAAGACCTTTCTTACCAAGATAAATTGAATAATGCCAAGTAAGTTTTAAATGAATGCTTCATATTTTCTTGAAATGCAGGAAATGCATGAATTCACAGTGTAATGCATGATTTACTGACTCGTTAAGAGAAAGATGACACTAATATTAATTGATTTCTTTTAATAGAATATAAATTCTAATATTACTGGGTTATTTTTCTAGTGTATCTAAAATATGAACTCAAATTCACAGCTGATATGACCTACCACCACTGCACTGCAATTGGTTTCTTAACAGTTTGCCATAACTCATATTGGTTTTGACCAAAATAAATGCTTTGATAACCAGTAGCAAAATATCTGCCAGTACAATTGTCAGTACATGCTTTCTTCACAATAATGTCCATCTTCTAGTAGAGCCTAAGTACTGATTAAACAGGCACATCCTGCTATTGAAATCTGGTTTTGTTGTTGTGAATTTTGACATATTAGTAGATGCCAGAAAAATAACAGTATTTGTTTTCTCTTGTTTTCCAAGGTATGCCATTTCAGTTGCTCGAAAAATCGGTGCTCGTATTTATGCTCTCCCAGATGATCTGGTTGAAGTGAAGCCAAAAATGGTGATGACAGTGTTTGCATGTTTGATGGGAAGAGGACTGAACAGAATAAAATAATGAAGACATGTAATATAACTTTCTGCCATGTTAAGCACGATGAATGCCTCACAGTTTACAGACTTCTGAAGCTTAGTATAAGATGGGAAAAATTGTATGCACAAGTATACTCATCAATTATCTTTTAATAATGTGGTTATATAGTTAATTTTATTCAATTTTATAACACATGAATTATTTATCGCTAATAGTGTTTTCAGAACATGTTCATTAACAAATTAACATCATAGATTTGTATTGCTTGGAAAAAACCCATATAAATCAAGCTTCATTTGTATTAGTTTCCATAGCATCGTGAGAATCTGCATTGTTTTACATATGTTGTTTCAGGACCAATTATGAAACACTTTGATTTTTGTGGGTGTTACTTACATGTAGTCATCCAAGTCTCAAGGTGCATTCCAATCCTGTTGGATTGGACTCCAAACTGCACAGAAGTTATCATCCTTGCCTTATTCTTGGAGAGCTTAACTCTTGTTGGACCCAATAAGAGTCTTGTCATTGACTTCAGTGAGAGCAAGTAAAGGCCTGTGATAATGTCTGGTAACTAATGAATACTGATTAAACTGATGAAACTTTTTTGTGGGAATAATCTTTAAATATATGTAGTAGTTTTGTTCTGTTACTTAGCAGAAACTTTTACAAACCATATTGTATGAAAAAAACAGCAATAGAAAGCAGAAATGTCCTGTCATTATTATGTCTGCATATATGTTAAAAGTTTTGCAGTTGGACTAAGCTGTGGGTTGAGTTTTTTTAACCTTTTCACAAAATATTGCATTAAGAAAAAAATAAAGAGCTGGCTAGTCCAGTATGGGATTTCACATTACTGAATTGCATTTCTTTATAGATCATTCCTTTGTTTTTTCTAAAATGTGTATCATGTGTGCAGAGGTTTTGTGTAGAAAGATCAGTGCATTTTCTGGGCGAGATGAAGTCTGTAATTTTTTCTTAGTAATTTTGAAGTATGTATTTCTATTCCTTTTTCATCAGCTGTATATTTTCACTGATCATGCTGGAGCTGGACATTTAATAAAATTGTTACCAAAAGCCAAACAATAAGAAAACTAAATAAAAATGAAAGAGATTATTTTTTAAAGTATGAAGCTTCTACTTTCTCTCAGCTCCTGAAACCAGTCCTAAGTGTGGCAAAACCCGAGAATCCTGATGAGTGAGCAGTTGGACTAAATTTTACATCTTCACTATCTTGCACACAACATAGCAACAGTAAGGGATGCATCCATCCAGTTTTCATTATGTAATGGGATAAAGGGGACTGGAGGGAATTAAGTGCTTGGATTTGAATCCATTTGCCTCTGCTTACTGCTTTGTATTGTTTGGACAAAGCGCTCGATTTACTTGGTTTCTGTTCCCAGTTCAAGATTATGACAGAGTTTCGTACAGAATTTGAGTTCTGGAGCCAATTCAGTCCAAGGCGTCATTCAAGAGAGGTTAAGTGGAGGCTTGCTTGGTATCTATGCTCTAAGAATAAATGATCTCTTATTAAATTATATAATCCTTGAGTACTGTGTTTACCTGCCAGGCATTTGGTAGCTTATTCCATAAAAGCCAGTATTTCCTATTTTACAAAAAATGGCTATACGTGTCCAGAATTACTTTAAAGTTGCTTTGATTAAATGGAACTGGGTTTTCATGGGCACCCATTTGATGCTGCGGTGAGCAGGGCCGCGGTTACTGTAGCGGCTAGCAGAAAACAGAGTTAAGGGCAAACGCAGCCGTGGTGGGGGCACCAGCTGCTGCAGCGTGCGCGCTCCGTGCCCCAACGCGCCCTCCCTCGCAGGCACCTGCGGCCCCCTGCCCGGCTGTGGGGAGGGGCAGCGGCGGCGCCTTCGGGCCGCGGCCCCAGCGCTCCGCCCGCCCGGCTGCGCAGCCCTGGCGGCGGGGC
>VZTI01003805.1:5543657-5587997 GCA_013397865.1 Struthidea cinerea
CCGCCAGGGCTGACCTGGCCGGGGCCGCTGCCTCCCTCGCCTGCGGTGCCGAGGGGCAGCGGGGCCGCTGCAACACCGCTCCGCCTGCGCCTGCATGGGCCTGGCGGAGTCATGGCCGCCCTGTACCAGAGCGCGGACCCGTCCGCCTCGGCCTCACCCAACAAGCTGCTGGCGCTGAAGGATGTGCGGCAGGTGAAGGAGGAGACCACGCTGGACGAGAAGCTTTTTCTACTGGCCTGCGACAAAGGTACCGACCCCGCCGCCCGGCCCGGCCCCCCTCGAGGTCTCGGCCGCTCGCTCCGAGGGCCCGAGCCGAGGCCGGGTGTCAGCCCTGCGCTGCCCTCCCCTCGCCCCGGGGTGCGGGTCCCGCCGTGCGGCTGCTGCTGGGGCACCGCGTGGTCCGGGCCCGCCGCCTCCCGCGGGCCCCTCAGCGGGAAGGGGGGCGCGGGGCCGGCTCCTCCTGCGTTCGTGAGGGCATTCGGTTTGTGTCGGAGGAATTTGGAAGGTATTCGCTGTGTTTGCTGTTAAAAGAGTCTCTGAGTAGAGAGCTGCTGTAAAATCGGGTCTTATCTAGACATCCCCAGGATAAGCGAGACCAGTATCTTATGATTTGCACCATTGGTGGCGGATGGGAAGAGATTTTTCTTTCTAAAATATGCTGCTTGCTTTAAGTCTATATTTAGTTACCTTTGAGTCGAAACGTGGCCTTAAATCAAACTGACCTTAGCAGGTCTGAAACGTTGGACTCCGAGGTACGCTTTTGCTGGTGTGCTGCGTGGCTCTGCGTGCTTGGGGCATAAGCATGGCTGCAGGAGCTGGAGTGTTTACACTCAGAGCTGCGTCCTGGCCCCGAGTTTAGGTTAGCTCACAACCACAGGCGTATTTCTGCAGTGACATTCGCCAGCGATCTTAGGGACAGCTCTGGGGCTGTCGGTGGTGGGATGCCTTGCTGTTACACAGCCAGTGCAGTCTGTTCTGAACATCAGAGGAAGCCACGGCTTTCTCTCTTTAACTATAAACGTAGGTTCAGAGAGCTAAAAGGCTGCATTACAAAAAATGTAACAAAACCCGCTTGTCTGTATAACAGCTGGTTCAGTACTCTTGTAGGCTCGGTATGTATTTTACTGCATGTAGAAGTATTCTACGTATACTTCTGTAAGTATTCTATGCTATGGTCTGTCTTGGTCATGGTCTTCTATGTTGCAAAGTAATCTGTTACCCTAAAGACAGTTTTGTAAAGCACCCGTGCTTTTGTTTGTGTTTGTTTTTAGGACTGGAACTAAAGGGGTGGATTAAAGGACATGTCTAGTGCTTTCCTGAAAAGAGATCTCCTGAAACATCTTTAGTTTTCTCCCTGATGATAGAGTGCTTATCTACCTTGACTTCTTACTTGTCTGATACTCTTAGTGTCTGTTGTCAACTATGGAATAGTGTCTTGTCTGATGCTAGCTGGTACTTAAAATGTTCACGTGCTTTTATTGCCCTATAATATGAAGTGATATCCCTACCTTACTTGTGCAGGTGACTATTATATGGTTAAGAAACTCTTAGAGGAAAACAGCTCAGGTGAAATGAACATAAATTGTGTGGATGTGCTTGGACGAAATGCTGTTACCATAACCATTGAAAATGAAAACTTGGACATACTACAGCTGCTTTTGGATTATGGCTGCCAGGTATCCAACACACGTTATTAAAAATGTTCAGTGTAGTCATATATCTTCTTTGTTAATCTGTCAGAATTTGGACATAAATGCAGTCTGCCTTTTAGGCAGTTCAGTTATTTTTTTAGTAAATTGGAAAAAGTAATTGTGAAAGTGGTTTCTTCTCACAAGTTGACTTTTCTAGTGGGATTTTATTGGCAAGTGTATAAATAACATTTTCTATGATATTAACAAGTTTGCATTTTATTTTAAATATTACTCCTGTTACTGATATAGTGCATACATTTTCTTCAAGAAAAAAAATGTATACGGTGTGAGTGCCTCATACTAAAAAGTGTAAAATGCAAAAATCCTTTTCTCTGTAGAGCATATTAACTTTAAAAATGGTAACACAGAAAAATTCGTGTTATATCAGTGGATTTTCAGTTAAGGCAAACACACATTTCTGCAGTGCTTTCTTGTTAAACTTGATCTGTGCTTGATGGCAGGGCGCTTTCCTACCAATAAGACTTCTTTAACTGTATGCAACATCTCTGCTGCTGCTGGGAGAGGCTTAAATATGTAAGACAGGGAAAAGTAGCATCTTTTATTACATTGTTTCATTGTGGGCAAGAATAAAACCACAAGCTTTTCCCTATCTGAATTAATGGCAGTAATAAAAGCTGTGTCATTTTCTTTTATTTTATTAAAGTAAAAATCTGAATTTTTGGAAATTAATCAAAAAGAATAATATAATCTGTAGGGAAAATGAAAAGCTGCTTATCTCAGCTTAATAGAAGGTGCAGAAGTGGTTGGTTATCAGCCAAGAAGGAAAAAGCTTATTTTCCTAGCTGGACCCCACAATTACAAATCCGGGGCTGAAGTATCCTGTATGCCTGAGCTGTGTTACACAAGCACTTGCTTTTAACATGTCTAATAACCTGGTAGACTGTGTTTTTAAACTTGATTTTTGCAAGTCTTATGCATCATGTTTGCTGGAAAGTAATTTATGCAATTGATTCCTCTGCTGTTTGTGCAATGAAACAAATTGTCACTAATGCTGTGTGAACTCCTGCAGTGGCAACCTGAATTTGTATCCTGATCATATGCCTGATGATAATACATCATTTTAGTACTTTAAAAATAAATTTAAAAAATATATTAAAAAAATGCAGTTTGGCTTGAGTTTGTCTCTTTATGCTGTCTAAGTTACTGCTGTTTTCACATATGATTTGTTTTCTTTCCTTAGTCCTCGGATGCACTTTTGGTGGCTATTGACTCAGAAGTGGTGGGAGCTGTTGACATTCTACTTAATCACCGACCAAAACGATCCTCCAGACCAACCATTGTGGTTAAGCATTGTTTCTTATTGATTTTTGATTGGGAAGGCTATTGCTTTTTGGGTATCTGTAGTATTTAAAACAATGTTCTTAAATTCTGCATCTGTGAGGTGATAGCATCTGGACACTAGGGATTATTTTTGTAGCCTCTTTTGTCTTGAAAGATGAAATACATTATTTTGCTTTATCACCTAAGGAATCCAGTGGCATTATACCTGACAAACACATGCCTAGTTCAGAAGAGAAAAAACCTAGTGGTTATAAATCTTTTCTAGTAATCTGTTTGCAAGGTGGTTAGCAGCCTTGACTTACAAAGGTTTTATTCATGTATTGAAGCTTCATAGATTTTTAGAGCAAATCTGTAAACATCAGACCTTTATCTTGAAATTAATCAGTTGAAACTTACCTTGTCAATGATTAAGTACCAAAGAACTTTTGAAAGCACAAAGTAGAGGTAGAGGGAGGGAAGGAATAAGGTGTTGCATAACAGAGTATGGGACATTCAGGGTATTTTTTCTGCACTTCAATAGTAAATACAATAATTTTTTTCACAAACTGGACTAGAATAACAGTTTCTAATATCATATGTATGTTGGAAAAATAGACAGTATTTCTATGTAAATTAACCAGGAACATATCTGGATCTGTTATTGTTTTTCAGTATTTATCTGACAGGTGTTTGACTGTTACATATTTTTCCTTCTTTTCATATTATGAAACATTGGAAAGTATTTTGAAGGAGACATTCTTGGTTGAACAGTCAAAAACCCCCTTACATGTAGTAGAACTGTAGGTAATAAATTTAGATACTTCCTACATTTTATTCCAGAAATTAATGGAACGCATTCAGAACCCAGAGTACTCAACAACCATGGATGTGGCACCAGTAATTTTAGCTGCTCATCGTAACAACTATGAAATTCTCACCATGCTGTTGAAGCAAGACATATCATTACCCAAACCTCATGCTGTGGGCTGTGAGTGCACACTGTGCACTGCCAAGAACAAAAAAGATAGTCTGCGACATTCCAGGTAAGACTTAGCAGTCGTAGGCCATAATAAAAAGATTCTTAATTCTCTGGTATTGCCTGGGTCAGATTCAGTATGTTTCCTGTTTCTTTTTAAGGTAAAGTTTATGAGTGGATTCCTTTAATATATTGTAGCTCTTGTTGTGAGAGATGGTAGTTCTTGGGGATGGGTTGTGCCTGAAAAGGCTGGTGGGAGGCAGTGGCTTTTTTTCCGTTTTGGTTTTATACTTCAGTCACTGTGCATAGTCACTAAGTGCCTTTCCTTTCTACCAATTGTGTCTCAAAAACTCTGGCTACCTTTGGCTTGGGGCCATAGGGACTACGCAAATAAAATTTTTCTCAAGTTAGTTAATATTTGGGGGTTTGTGAGCCAGAATGAGGAGGTGACTAATTCTTTATCCTGTTTCTAAAAGTGTTTATGTGGCATGGATTGATGAATGCAAACTAAAGACAATTTTTCTCTTTTATTCTTCGGTATTTTTGAAAGTAGAAAGCCTTTTAATAAAGATTCAAATGAGAGGGATTTAGCAATCTGGTAAATATTTTGTGTGGTTAACTTGAGAACATATTTGAGGGTTAAATAAAATTTAATATGCGAGAGTTAGGATAAAAAAATCACAGAGTTCAAAGATTGTAAGTGTACTGTAATTACAATACACTATTAATTATTGCATAATTACTCCAGTCTGTATCCAAAATACTAAAAAATAAGAGAAATGAGAGTATTTGAGTTTTTGGTAGTGAGCTGCTACAGGCCGCATTCTGGTATCCATCCTATACCCCACGTCATTAACTTCAGTATGAGTAAAGATGTCAGGGTATCCCAAGCAGACAAACAATAGAAATATTTAAGATAGCAGATCTTAATTTAATCTAGAACTTCTGCTGATGTACTGATAACGGTGGAAGTAGTGAGGAAAGAAGAGGGAACCAGTTTGGCTGATTTTGGATACTTAGGGGTTCTAAATATATAATGTATCTTCCAGGACACACTGCATTTGATGTTTGTAGTGTCTGATTTTAACAATCCAAATTGTTTCGTCTTTCAGCTGACTATTTTAGGCAAACCTTTGGAACAGGTTCTGATTCGAAGTTGCTAAGGAAATGAAACATCTTCATTTCGCTTGCTGTTCTTCTGTCACAGGTTTCGTCTGGACATTTATCGGTGTTTGGCCAGTCCTGCCTTAATAATGTTGACAGAGGAGGATCCAATCCTGCGAGCTTTTGAACTCAGCGCAGACTTGAAAGAACTAAGCCTTGTTGAGGTTGAGTTCAGGTAGGAATGGAAAACACAAATCAATTTTAATACTTTTATGAAATTACTGGTGTAAAAATACATATGCATTAGAAAAGGTTTATTCCCAATTATTTGTAAATGGAGTGTTTAAACTGATAATTAGATGTAATAAGTTATATAATTTATGCCTCATTAGTAGTCATTTTGACAGATTAATTACTTTAAATCCTTTTAGGTATAGACATTTCAATGCATGTAGTTGCACCAACAGTTCAAATTTCAGCTCTACTCTGTAAAAATAAACAGAAATTATGCTAAAGGCTGACTTATTTGGAAATCACACATACCTATTAATCATATCAATATCTCGTTAGTACTCGCACTTTTTTTCTGTATCAGGGTAGAAATATGCAATACCTTGTTTATACTGACCTGACTCACATTGCGAGTTGTTTTGGGTTTTTTTTCTTAATTTTGCTCCTTGTAATATAAGACTCTGAAGAAGGCATGTATGTATGTATGGTTACGTATATATATGTTTATATTTAAAATACGCATATGTGTGTAGAAGACTTCATGCTGAAAATGCTCTATATGATGAACAAATGCTCAGTATAATTCCATGTTTAAACAATGCAGATTTCTACCATTTTGTAACTTAACAGCACAAAAGCTTTCCAAGAATGTGAAAGCAAGTGTTTGTATAAGGTAAAATTCTACTTTCCTAAACAACATATGAATTTTCTGCATTTTAGCTGCTTATCTTTCTTATTAAGAGTTCAGTTGTTGGATTTTTGTGATACAGCTTGGCATTAAAATGGACTGTGTGCAAGGTGAGATAAGGAAATATGTGGTTTCTTTTCATGTGTTTAATATATTAATACATAGTATTTAGTGAATAGACTTTAGTTTTCAGATGACAGGAATAAAGCAAAACTTCAAACAATTTCCTGTCCGGTAGGAAAGTCCAGGTGGTTACTTACCAGTGCCGTATTTTGTGACTGCTACACTTTCTCATGTCCTGGAATAACTCTGAGCTTTAACTCTGTGTATGGAACTCAGGACATAAGAATTTGTATGCTGTAAGTCTGTTTGTCAGATTTTCTCTAGTGGTCTTGCAAGCTAAATTGAAGTGTAATTGTCATGTTATGTGGGGAAAACTACTCAGAGTTGTCTTAGGAATGCTTGGACCTTGACATAGGACTTCTGGGGTGGTTTCTTTTAATTTGTCTTAACATAACATACAATCCCAACCAAAAATGGATAGTTCATGATTAAATGGAAAACACAGGACCAGTGGAATAGTACATACTGCTTCTGTGTATTTCAGAAATGATTATGAGGAGCTCGCTCAACAGTGCAAAACCTTTGCTAAAGATTTACTTGCACAAGCACGGAATTCCCGGGAGCTGGAAGTGATTCTGAATCACACTTCCAGTGATGAACATGTAGACAAGCGAGGATTGTTGGAAGAGAGGATGAACTTAAGCCGCTTAAAACTTGCAATCAAGTATAATCAAAAAGAGGTTTGTCTTTGCAGTAACTTGATAGACTTTCCATATCATATTTTGCTAGTAATTAATTACTTTGTTGTTCTGCCTCTGGACACAGAAGCGGAAATAAATTTGCAGGAGTTATAGAAGAGATGTTAATATACAGGGTATCAATATGTGAAACGGATGCTGCA
This sequence comes from Struthidea cinerea, assembly GCA_013397865.1. Classification (NCBI taxonomy): domain Eukaryota; kingdom Metazoa; phylum Chordata; class Aves; order Passeriformes; family Corcoracidae; genus Struthidea; species Struthidea cinerea. Next base: position 5,550,593 of record VZTI01003805.1, read on the forward strand.
AGATACTGAGTGTTTCTTCAGTGTTTATTGTATGTATATGCAGTATTTTCTGTATTGGAGTACAGACTACTGCTTTTTTATGAAGAGCTCTGGTAGTGGTAATTATTTATTCAGATCCTCATTAATTCCTTGCCTAGAGAGGCATGGATCCTTAGGTGCCAAACATGATTTACCATCTTCACACTGGTCATTAACTGTTCAGCTTTGTCTCAGGCCTTGCCTGTGCTGTTCAGTAATTAGGTTGGACCTGTGCTGGTACAACTGAATAGCCTCTCTGTTCCAGAATAGCAACGCTTTTTATGCCATCAATATGCAACTTCCTCCATGCAGAAGGTTATTGTTATTTTTGTCCCTTCATAAATTATAGCTCTAGTTTTCTGTGCTGGAAGGCGTAATGGATGTTTGTGGGATTCTAGTACAAGGATCAAGGACAGAGTGGGAGTCACCTTTTCATGCAAAATCCATTTTTAGTTAGCATTTGCACCTTTTGCAAATATAATTCTGCCTGTTCTACAAGTCTAGGCTTAAATGGTTTGTGAAACTGTTGAAATACATAGCATTTAAAAGTCATAAGCTCTAGTTCTGGAATACCCTACAACCAGCATTACACATTTCTGGTACGCATTCATCAAGCACACTGAAGTATTTCAGTGTTTCTCTGGGTTTGAGCATAGCTTGTTTTTACTACAGGTCTTGGAAAATAGCAACTTTTTTGTGTGGTATGAGGAAAGTATCTGCAGAACTTGTTTTAGTCCTGACAAGATTACTGTAGAGACAGTTTTTGTGATGCATTATAAAATGTGGTAACAGCAAGGTTCTTTTTGCTGGTATTTTTTCAACTAAATGACAAACCATTCTCTAATGAAATACATTCTTTTGTAACTCTGAGGTGTGATGTTACTGATATGCTAGATTCTAAATAATTAAAAATCAAAACTAATTCTTAAACTGAAAACCATTAGAAGTCTAGTGTGTATAATTTACGTTTAGTTGCTGACTCTAGAAGGAAATTAAAATAACGGATGTTTATGTTCATTGTGGGTCCGTAGCGATTTTGGTCTCTTACAAGATAATTATTTCAAGTTGATGTTCTTGCCTTTGCCTGTTAAATGGTAGCTACATATAGTTAGAAAATTAATTTTAATGATGTGACTTAGTAATGTGTATTAAGAAACCTGAGAGTGATTCCTTGTTTGTTTCTCCCCCTTCCCTCCCCCACCCCAGTTTGTTGCCCAGTCCAACTGCCAGCAGTTTCTCAACACAGTGTGGTTTGGACAGATGGCCGGCTATCGGCGCAAGCACACCTGCAAGAAGATCCTGACTGTTCTGATGGTTGGCATTTTCTGGCCAGTTCTGTCCCTGTGTTACTTGTTAGCTCCTAAATCTCGAGTAGGTCGAATAATTCACACTCCTTTTATGAAGTTTATTATTCATGGAGCTTCATATTTCACATTTCTGTTATTACTTAATTTGTACTCCCTTGTCTACAATGAGAATAAGAAGAATACAATGGGACCAGCCCTGGAGAGAATTGACTATCTTCTGATAATATGGCTTATTGGTAGGTATGATTTGAGTGATTGGATGACAACTGCTGAATATATATACAAAATTGCCAGTTAAGTGGTCCATCAGCAATAAGTAATAACTCAGTCTTTCATGACCAGTTGTGTAATGCTTGACTGGAGAAGTAGTTAATAATAAAACTTGGACTAGCTGCAGTGTTGGCACGTGGCTTAAAGATAAAAGTATATGTTGTATATGTTTATGTATGCGTGCTCCATCTTAGTGTAAGAGATTTAAGATGTGCATTTACCTCATGCTTGTTTCAAAACACAAAAACAAGTATTTTTTTTCCACGTTATGGTCTTCTATTTCTGTATGTCGTGGTCACCGATTATCGTAACTGTACCAGAAAGGCTGCATGTCACTTCTGGTTGATGCAGCAGAGGGAGCACAATTATAATTTTTCTTGAGTTCTCAAGAACTTCTGGTTGAAAATTTATAAAACCTTTTACCTTGTTTTTGGTTTTCTGGCATGTGATTTTTTTACATTAAAATTTGCCTTTCTTAAGGTAATTAGATATGTATCATTTGTCTCATTGGACTTGTAAAAAGCAGTGATATAATGAAAAACAACACAGTTTTTATGTAAGTAATTCTGTGGGTGATTTATTTGATATTTTAGGTGAGGGGTTTTTTGTGTAATGGTGGTTCCTTTCACAATTGAGCTGTATTAAAACTGTTGAGCAGTTCTTGCAGTTTTTGGAAATATTTAGAATCCCCCCCACAAATACAGGCAGGTCTTAAAAGAAACTTGAAAACTTCAAATTTTGAGTACAAGTCAGATTCCTCCTTTGCTTTGAAATTAAATACTATAATTTTATAAATTCTTTTGTTCTGTCAAGTCTGCTGTAGACAAAGTATGTCATTAGGTGGTCTTGGTAATTTTAGTTGAAGGCTATAGACATATATTTTTTTCTGCATGTAATATTCTAATGTGGATTTCAAGTAGGATTTAAAAATTATATCTAAGCAACATAATCATTAAAATCGGGTTATTTTTCACATTATTGAATCTCAAGTTTTTAATTAGTAATTGCATTTATAACTTAAATGCTTATTTTGTAATGACATTATACTGATTCCTTAAAAATATTCTAAGTTGATAAAGAACATATTTAGAAAATGCTCTGCAAAATCAACTGGAATGAAAAGAATCAAGTAACAAGGATTCACTTACCTTATTGTATTCCATAGTCCCATTAAAATACTCCCTAAAAATCATTGTCAGAATGGCCACAGCAGAATTTCTAACGCTTCAGATTAGTAGCAAGTTTTGTGTTGTTCTGGATAAACTTTCAAAATCATGAATACAAATGTCTTCCATGCGAAAATAAAGCAACAGAACTCCAGTTCTTGTGTGTGTAAATATCGTCTTCTTCTCCTTTTCCTTTTACTGATTCTGTAACGAGTTTAATGTAAAATACATGGCGATCATATGTAAAATAATATCTGTTCAGTACAATGCCTTCACTTCCCTGTTTGTTTTTTTTTATTTTTGCCTGCAGGAATGGTGTGGTCAGATGTCAAGAGGCTCTGGTATGATGGTTTAGAAGATTTTTTAGAAGAGTCCCGCAATCAGCTTAGTTTTGTCATGAATTCCTTGTATTTGGCAACCTTTGCCCTCAAAGTTGTTGCCCATAACAAGGTGAGCACCAATCTTCATAGATCCAAAGCTCCTCTGGGGCTGACTGAGCAAATATGATTTTAGTACATTGCTGCGAAATACGTTAAGATATATTACATGTAGTATGTTAGTAGTAGGGTGTTGTGGTTAAGTGTAATCATTAGTAATAGCCTACAGTGTGGGTGCAGTGTAGGCTTTGGGCTTAAATGCTCTATGTGGTATGGGCCATGGAGTTCTCAAGACCTTGGTCTTGCTGCACCTTGGTCTTCAAAGAACAGTTGATGAGGCAAATAGCAGAAAACACATCAAGACATGTCTAAGTGCTTGGAAACCCCAAACAGAGCTAATGTCTTCCTTGTAAGAACTAGCTGATCTTCCAAATGGCTTGAATTTTCTTTAGGGAGATGCATCTCATCAGATTTGGCTTTTAAGCTTGCCTGATTCCATAGGTCAGTACTTTGGAGAAAGCTAATAGTATTCTCTGTGTTTGGATTGCCTGATGCCTTTTTGTTACAGAAAGTTTTATTTTGCTTTTGAGTACATATACTCAAATGTTGTAAGTGGTGCTGGTGGATTTTTAATTGGTTTTTGCTTGGTGGGTTTTTTTTGACTGGGATTTTCTTTGGTAGTAAGGATAAAAGCCCTGAGGCTATAGAGGAGCCTTGCCTTGTCTCTATGAAAAGCCATCTGGATTTGATTGAAAATACGAGTTTTGAAAATGATCATTGCTATTCTATTGCATGTGTTGTTAACCACACAGCACATGGCAAACTGCCAGACCAATTGAATGTGAATATTTCAGCAAAATCCAAGCCAGTGCAGTAGCACCATTATTGTGTCTTGAAAACTGTAAGTTGACAGCTGTCTGGCAATTGGGAGGGAAATAAACTGGTTCAGTTCTTCCCAACTTGGTGTTTGGCTCATTTCCCTATCCTAGCATTGATTCAGAGGCTGGTAATCATTTGGAAAGGAAGGCTTCATTTCTTGGAAAAAGACTAGAGGGAGAATGCCACATTGGGCTGCCTTCCTAGCCCTTTGCTTTGCAACCAGCATGTCTCTAGTATTAGTTCCTTTGCTGAGATAAGAGCCCATTGTTGCCAATTTAAATGTTAACCTTTTCGAAGATGCACTACTCCTGTGCTACAGAATAGGCATATAATGGGGATTTTGCCCCTTTCGGCAAAATTTATTTTAATAGTTTATAAATCGTACAGAAAACCGAGTTAACATGTTCAGTTTGTATCTTAGGTCCATTCTAGGCACTGAAACTGTAAGAAATAAAGGAAGAGTCTCTGTAGCAGAAGGATTTGTACACATGAAATCACAGTGTATAAAAAAATACTTATCCCTACTTCTTGCCATCTTTGTGCAGCAGACTTTTGGGCAAGTTATTATAAACTTACTGTGAGTTCCTTAGTTTTTGAATGTCCATTTTGAGCAGCAGAAGCTGGTAATATAAATGCTGAATGTTTCAGCCAAACTGAAAGTTAGCAATCTGTGGATATTCCCTGAAACAGTTGAATAGCGGTACTTAGTGGATAATACCTCCATCAACAGTTTACTTGTGACTCCCATTCTCTGCAGCCATTGATAAAATCAGCTGAAGGAACCCCGAGTCGTAAGTCTTTCCAAAACTGGTTAAGATCAGCTGTCACCACATTGCAATTGCATGCGTACATTGGTTTTCTTTGTAGCATTTCAATGTTATTTTTGACTGAGGCCTATTGTACTAGGCAATGCACGTGTTTATAAAGTGCCTAAGTCCCTTTTTCAATAGACCAAGCAGAACAGAGGAATAAATGGTTTGAACAAGTGAGTGGCAGAGTTAGGTGTTGAATTTAAATTGTCTGATATCTGGCTCCCTCTGGAATGGCTTTTAAAATGCCTTTGTCTGAAAGAGGTATGACATCTATGAGTGATACATGTTTGTATCATATTTTCATAATTTCTTTTATGCTCTTGCCTGTTTTGGAAGTAGAAGTGGGGAGAGGTGTATGGGTGCATTTCTGTATTTATAATGTCAGTGATCTCAATTTGTCCTTTTTATGTTGCAGTTTCATGATTTCGCTGAAAGGAAGGACTGGGATGCATTCCATCCTACCCTAGTGGCAGAAGGTCTTTTTGCCTTTGCGAACGTTCTTAGTTATCTGCGTCTCTTCTTCATGTACACAACCAGCTCCATTCTGGGACCACTCCAGGTGAATATCATTACTGCTTGAAAAAGTATTAAACCTAATTTGCTATCAAGAGTCTTACTGAGAATAGGAAAAGAAAATGTTAAAGAAAGTGAAAAGTAGAAGGAAGTGAAACTGCATTGAAATTTGATTTTTTTTAAAATTAATCTCTTGCGTAAAACATACTGATTTAGATGGGAAAAGGTAAGAAAGAGAGTGAAAGACCTTGTGTAGTTCAGTTAAGGTAGTCTTCCATGATAGCTGTACCTGTACTGTCTTTTTGTTTTCATCTGTTTTAAGCTTAACATACCACCTAAGTTTTCACAGTTTGGAAAGTGTAAGGATCAGGTTCTTCCTGTAAAGTTTTACGCAAATAATTAACTTCTTATCTCTAAAGAGATAGATGAATGAAGTGTGTAGCAAGGAAGAGTAATCAAGAGCCTTTCTGTTTATGTCTGTGATCTCATTGAAGCTGCACCTTGAGTTGTGCAAATTGCTTTTGTTTGAAAAATATAAATCTCTCAAGAGTATTGCAATAGTCACCTATTTATTGGCAGTTATAAGAAGGGAGAACAGGTTTCTTCTTACTTGGAATTTGTTGGAGCCTTTCAGTGAGTAGTGATGACAGTAAAACCTCCCACATTTTAATTACCTAATTTTCTGTTATGCATTTTAAATGGAAGTGTACTTGCACACTTCGAAAAAAATATTAAAGTCTTGATGTTGCATTAAGCATTAGGGTTGTACAAATTGATTGAATGCTGAAATCACTCCACATTTTAAAGAGATTCACTGTTTAATGTGCATATTTATTTATGTACTAGATCTTTCACAAGTTTTTTATTAGGAGGCTGTGTTATGAAATTTTCCAAGTAAATAAAAACAGTCAACAGTCACCCCATTCAGAGGCACACAGGAGCTTATGTTATTACTGCTGGCCAAGGGCTTGTACAACAACTCTTACAGTATTTTCTGAAAGTAGGTCACAAAGTTCAAATGGTGGTAATCAAATATGGCATGGAAACCCAACAGTGAGGGGCAGGGGAAGGCAGCTACCGTGTTCTCTTGGCTCTTAGAGTTATTTTTAAGCATTCAGTTACTTGACTCATTGATTAATAAAACCTGTTATAATACAGATTTGTAAATTGGCTGTATGTCGTGGTTTTTATTGTTAACAGAAAGTAGAATAATACTCCCATAGATTAGATAATTAGATTTCAAGTGCTTAGAAATTGTAAATACTTAGAGAGGGAAAACATGGACCTATGAACTGGCATTTGGGATGGGTTATTACACTCTATGCCAAACAAAATAGTTTGGGGCAGTATGCACTTTTTGTGCGTTCCTTTTTCATCTACTTTGTCTCTCTCTTAGCTGGAACCATGTGTGAATTAAAAGGTAAATGTTGTCGGGATTTGGGTTGGGGTTTTTTCCTTAAAGGGTTAGATGTGATGAAACAGTTTGATGGGGAGTACAGTCATCCTCTGACCAAACACACACACATAGTTGGTGCAGAGCTCTGCCCACAGCTGCAGAATCTCCATGACTATTACAAACTGTACAAACTCTGAATGTGCTGTGCTGCGGGAGGTACTGGGTGAGTTTCGCAGCAAAGGAGGGAGCAGGAATTCATCTCCAGAAAAGCTGTACTTGCAAAACCTGGCAGTTGTGTTATAGTTCTGGACTATGATTTGGTACAGGTTTTGATTCATACAGGACTAGGCTTTCCACACACTGATTTATATAGATTAGATTTACCCAATCCCATTTTACATATATTTGCATTCTTTTTAATGGTACACTGTTCTGAAGAAGTTTGTAGGAAGACTAATTAAATTATGTAAACACTTTATGCTGGGTCTGTGTAAAAATTTGTGCTTATGTCAAAAGCAAATCAAAGTATTTACTTTGGAGCGTTGGAAAAAATCACAAGCGTATGTTTAATTTTTTTTAAAGGTGCTGTATTTCTAATGTTGTAAAGTTCTGTATAGGATATATTGAATTGGAAACTAATGATCCAGCTTTACTGTCTTACCTTCTATGCTTTATTCTTCAATTTCTGTGTGCCTACACACATGTTTATTTAAAATCATACGTAAAATGTACAGTGAACTAATTGTATTCTGCAGATGGGTTTTGGTATGCTACATATTTTTTTATTAGTGATAAATTGTGATTCGAAATGTTTTGATTAAATCAGTGTTCTTTTAAGTGTTTTATTAACTTTCTGTGATGGCATGTATGTTCAAATGCATTTCATTTACTGCTTTTGTCTGTTGACCTGTGAGTTCCTTATTAACATTCGTATTGCAAATAAATAACAAGGTGTACATAATATTGCTTCTGGTTATTTGGAGGATACTGATTTTCCAGGCGATGTTAAAACTACTTACATTTTCTTTTTAATATGTAGAATTTTTCTCTGAAGAACAGTACAAGGGTATCTCCTGACCTCAAGGTCTGTTTAGCGTATCAAAATTTGACTTAAATATTTAAAATGTAAATAGATTTTTTGTTGATCAAAGGCTGAAGGTGACAATACAAATAAAAATAGCTACATGTTTTACTAAAATTAGAAATAAATCTGTTTCACAGATTTCAATGGGGCAGATGCTACAAGATTTCGGAAAATTTCTGGGCATGTTTCTTCTTGTCCTGTTCTCATTCACAATTGGATTGACACAACTTTATGATAAAGGATTTACTGTAAATGAAGAAAAGGACTGTGCGGGCATTTTCTGTGAACAACAGAGCAATGACACATTCCATTCGTGAGTTTGATATCTGTAAAATAACTGCATTGTTTGAGCCCTTAATCCCTAGTAATTAAACAAAACTGGATTTTTTCACTGATTTTGAATTTACATTAAACACTTTTGGTGTTAGGTTTACCTAACCAGATTTTTTTTCTTGTTTTTGTAGGTTTATTGGTACATGTTTTGCTCTCTTCTGGTATATATTCTCCCTGGCACATGTTGCAATCTTTGTGACACGTTTTAGCTACGGTGAAGAATTACAGTCTTTTGTGGGTGCTGTTATTGTTGGGACCTACAATGTGGTGGTTGTGATAGTATTAACTAAACTCCTTGTGGCAATGCTTCACAAAAGTTTTCAGCTGATAGCAGTAAGTGGTTTCTGATTAATTACCAATTACCAGTATCTTTTGATTTTACACAAATTTCTTCCTGTGATGTGTAGACTCATGATCTATAGACCTCATGGATAAGCTCCGTCTGCGAGCTCATATTTTTCCTTCAAATAAGAGCTTCTTACTTACTTGGATAAAAAAAATTGTAATGTCCATGTTGAATATGTGCAGGGCTTTGGCCCACTGGGAATTGATGACTTTCTAGATACAATGGCTGTTCAAATGCTGGTTTTGATATGTGTGGTGCTTTGGCATTTGATCTGGGGTTATACCTTCTGAATTTTATACTAGAATATATAGTGAATTGTAGAAAGATGTACGTATTTTAAATATTTAATATTAGAATATTCAAACAAACCTATTAAAATACTCTGTAATCTATCTATTAAAATGCTATATAACCAAAGTTAAATAATGGTTAGTTTTTCAGGTATGAGAAAATTAAGCTTACAAAATAACCTGTTAATATTTCTACTTGTTTTCTCGGTTAATGTTTCTGATGTCTTAGAATCATGAAGATAAGGAGTGGAAGTTTGCTCGTGCCAAGCTTTGGCTTAGCTACTTCGATGATAAGTGCACACTCCCTCCACCTTTCAACGTTATACCCTCTCCCAAGACTATCTGTTACCTTTTCAACAGTCTCAGTAAATGGATCTGCTCTCATACATCAAGTGGCAAAGTGAAACGTCAGAACAGCCTAAAGGTGAGGAATGATAGGGAAAGCTCTAGGCTCTGCAGCTGGAAAGGTGCTGCTTGCTAAAATGAATTAGCAGATTGCTGCATGAAGCTGCCTGTCATAAGATGAGTGCTACTAAGATAAATAGGAACTACAGAATAATGTGTGTCACATGCAAGATAAATAAGTGTTACCTATTTCTACTTAAGTAAGGTTCTATTAACTTTCTGATTTGGGAATTTTAACCCACTTTCCTCCAACCCCCAATTTCCCCAGAAATAGTGTGAAAAAAAATGCTTTGATTGAATGAAAATACATAAAAACCTAATGGAAGTATGTGCTAATCTCAAAAATGGTGAGGTTAGAATATTCTTTGGAGAAGGTAATTGGTTTTAAACATATTACAGAAGTGACAGAATAAATAACCAGAAAAGATCACTGAAGCCTCTCATTGTTGGGGAAGGGATTTTTTTATTTGTTTATTTTATAAACATTTTTTTTGTACCCTGCAATTTTGCATACTAGTTTTGCATCTTCTTGCTGATGAAAATAGCATTAAATAAACAAATTTAAACACTTTATGGAATTTGCACTGAGAGACATTTCAGGGTTATGGAACTCTTAATTGCTCACAGAACAATTACCAAGCCAGGTAGATAAAAATTTTAAGTTTTGTTGGTACAGCAGATTATAATTTAATTTTAATTTTAATTTTGTGGACAATTTATAGGCATTGTATATTTGTGCACATCAGGATGTATTTATAAAACAGCTTTGTTATTTTGTTCACGTTTCTTCTCTGTATAATTGTATAGAGGCTTTAGGGCTCAAAAATCACTTGCATAGTAAATAGCTTATGTTTTTTTAAAGGAATGGAGAAATCTGAAGCAGAAGAGAGATGAGAATTACCAAAAGGTGATGTGTTGCTTAGTCCACCGTTACTTGACTTCCATGAGACAGAAGATGCAAAGTACTGATCAGGCCACTGTGGAAAACCTCAATGAACTGCGGCAGGACTTGTCAAAATTCCGGAATGAAATGAGAGACCTGCTTGGCTTTCGAACTTCTAAATACGCTATGTTTTATCCAAGAAACTAAGGCCTAACTTTTAAACAAAAGGTGTATGCTTTTAGATACCATAGGTGAAAGTGTTGACCTAATTCTGTTGCCAGATCATATAGACAAGAAGATTATTGCACAAAAATACATTTGAAAACGGCATTTGCATGAGTTGCGGCTCGGTACCCAAGAGGTCGAAATGAATGCAAAAACAGATAGGCTAATTTTCTTAACCTCTTAATCTTGGTTTGTATATAAAATTTGTATATAGGAGTTTTCTAAATGTTCCTCAGACTGTCTGTGGCTGTCAGGTGTCAGAGCTTCATAACTAGCACAACGTGTTTCTTTGTTCTATTTTTGCCGTTTGTTCTTTTTTGATACTTGTTTTTCAAGTTGTGGGAGAAGATAGACTTTTTAAAATAAAAATCCAGCTTGTTTATTTTTAATAGAAAAGTCAGATAAAGAATAATAGAAAATTTCCAGCACAGTTGGAAATTATGTATGACTGTAGGTTACAGTGCACGTGAAGACTGTATGGCTCTGAAAGAGGCAGTTCTAGTTTTATATGTTAACTGTGACTGTAAACTAACATTTATAGAATACAGCAAATCAAATCATCAAGACTTTTCATTGTGGGAACATTGACATTTTGAACACAAAACAGACCATTTCTTGAATGTTTATGGTTATGTGTAAGACAATCAAACCCTGCTTGGATTTTTCAGCAGTGCCTCAATAGTACATTTTAATATACATGCTAGGATTGAGATCCGAATTTTAAAACTAACCTGTAAACATTACATGTTTAGTATCTTGGGTTTTTAAAATCTAGATAACTTATTTGAATTATTAAAACCTGTGATTTCATGAAAATGAGGTGGAGCACATGAGTGCTATTGGTTGCAGTGCTGAACAATTCCTGTGAACCATTCTACACTTCTTTCTGTGAGGTCATTGAGTCTTGTCATTGGAGAGATGTACTTTAGAAGGGTCTGCTTGACACAGATTTTACATATCCTATATTTAAATTTGTTTTTCTTTTTCCCTGTTCTTTACCAGAATTGTTGCCAAGCTAGACTTTTTTTTTGTGTCAGGAAGACTGTGTTTTGTGAAAATAGTTTATTTGACTTTGCTTACAATGGACAGTAAGGGCTTTGTGGATTTTCTGTGCTAGAGGGTCCTATATGGCTTTATATGCTTATATATAATTCAAGCTGACAAACTGTAATTGAGAAATGTGAGATTCCCGTATTTTTAATTACAAAGTAAGTATATTTATGACAGCTGAAGGACTGATTGACAGTTTTAGTGTTACGATGGTGCTCTTCTGAAGTGGTCGTATGTCCAGAAGGCGCAGGTAGCCATTGAGGTCTGTGACTGCAGTTGATTTTGGGAGATTGACAGAGTGGGAGCTTATGTGAATGTTTACTTTTTTGAAGGAATTCTTATAAAACTCTTTCTCGTAAAGGTACTATATTTTCCGTACTATGAAATTATGTATTTCTGAACTAGGTTTTAATACTCTGCTTCCAGAAGTGTTAGAGTATAGAGGGATTCTGATGTGTGTTGGCTTTTCATGGAAATAGGAAGTTAACCTCCTGGTTCAAAGCAAAGAGGATCAGTGAGTTTTGTATTTGGGCTGAGATCTCATGTTTGAATAATGCACCAACGTAAAAACTATGGGCTGTGTATGTTATGTATATTCAAGAAAGGAAGCAAATAAAAGCTCTTTGAAAAATATGGTTGTATTAATATTGGTCATATTGCAAACACATTATATCACTAGCCACATCAAAAGTATTTTCTTTGTCGTGCTGAGGTAGTAAGTTTAAGGAAGGTAGGTGGTGTTAAAATGTGTTACTGCCTTTTTCCTTCTGGACCCCTCCGGTTCATTGAAATGGCTTCATGCAGTGACGTGAAGTGGTGCTTGTTCCAGACCAGCTGGGTTGGATCCTAGATGCACTGTCAGCTGTTTGGCACTGGGATGGTTAGTTCTGGGAACCTGGGGGTGCTGAGAGTATGAATGAAGGAGCTAATGGAGCTGTTTCTGAGTGCTTTTCATACAATGTGCAGTCACTCAGAGCTAGCTTGCTCATTGTCTTGTGGCACTGCATTCTACTACAGTGTAGATGTCCTTAGGAAGAATTGTTGTACTTCAAGGCTCTTGGGGGTCTTGGATTCGAACTGGCATTTCCGCAGGTTTTACTTGTCACTGAAATACAAACCTGTAGAATGAGAGAGACAGAAAGAGAGAAGTTTGTTCCCTGCCCTTACCTTAGTTATATGACACTTTGCATCTCTGTTTTATTTGAAAGCCGTTGCAGTCTTCCTCTCTACTTGGCTACTAATCAGTACTGAGTGCTTTGTACTCTATACTCAATTTTGTCTCATCATTTAGATTTTCCTAGTTCACGTATGTTAAACATGCTATTGCTTTCTCATTTGGCAGTTTAGTACTGGGTGTTCCAAGGTCTCCCTTATGCACACTCACAGAATAGTTCTGGACAGGCACAGAAACAAAATTTTACATATTAAAAAAAAAAAAAAATTGGAGAAGCTGGAGTTGGCTATAGGATTCAGAGTTTCCTTGTACAAATTTTAGTGCAAGTCATGGAAGGACTGAGTAGAGTTTTTGAGACATCTGGAAAATGTTGATTTTTCTTCCCTTTCATGTTAATGTCTGTTTTGTCTTATACCTAACTTTGCCTTGATAAATGAAAAATGGAGATGAAAATTTTCATACCTGCATTTGGAGCAGGAAGGTCAAATCACTAATTACTGAAAATCAGCTTACTTTGCGCTCTTGCTAAACTATGGTCTTGATTTGTTACTTCTGTAGAAATTATTTCAGAAATTGTGTTGTGATTAGGTAATTTGATTCTGTTTGGTTGCAAGTTGGATTTTAAATGTTTGAAGTTTACAGTCACTACAAACTGCATTTAAAAACTTGTAACAGTTGTTACCTGGGCTTTGTAACTAACTCTTACTTGAGAAACTGGCACTGCTCCGTGTTCCTCTGTTCCCTGTTTCAGGCCTACTGCTACCAGTGCATTGATTTGGGAAAGGAACCGGTCTAAAGGGAGCATTGAGAAGAGCAGACAGGAGCTTTCCCTACCTTCCATTTGGTAGATGATGAGTAAGCTGCCAGACCTTTCTTGCCTCACTGAAAAAAGCTGCGTGACAGATGGGCATGTCATCATAAATAAAAATAGATGGTTGTAGTTCAAGACAGCTCCAAGCATAATTTCCACATTGCTTTTCCCCAGGCTGCTGCCAAGAAAAGCAGAGAGCACTGTGCATAAAATCCCTTAATCTGCATAGGAATTAATGCTGGAAAATTAAAATTCTGATTTAAAAGTTTTAAAATTACAAAACTACATCTGCTTTGCAAACAACTGTTGCTGTTGGTTCCACAGAGAAATGCTGTTTGGTTTGGTCAGTCAGGCAATGCAATCTTTGAAGTGTGGTTGCAGCACTGAGCTGCTAGATGTGAGCTGCCAGCACAGACTCTTTGTACCTCTGTGCCCCCCTCTGATCCTTTTGTTCCCAGCCCAGCTACCCATTAAGTCTTTGGAAGAGAGGCTGCTGTGCTGCCGAGCTGCACTGTGGCAGTGCCTCTTGGCACTGCATGTGAGAATCCATCAATGTAGAGAATGGTAATCTGCATTCCACTGCTGGAATAAGCAATGGGTCGTTCCAGTAGGGACTGTGTATTTCATTAGTTTCCTGCTCAAGGTCACAGATTATCCAAAGAACTCTGGCCTGGTATTTATATACAAGGAAAACAAATACTTAAAGGGATCTTAGATTCTATATGCACCTTACCACTTAATAAAACAGAATGTAATAGGGACATTTACTAACTAGATAGTGATCAGTGGAGAAAAGCATGGTGCTGTTTTACAGTTGTCTAATTCTTTGAAGAGTTCCTTTTCAGATCAATGATTCATTGACTTCTGTGTAAGGAAAATCAGACCCTTAATCAGCAAGGTAGTGTAGTGTCAGTTCTAATGTGCAAGACCCAAACCATCAAAAGCATGTAAATGATAAAAAACCAGTTTCTATGTTTAGCTGCCCCACTTTATAAATAATGAATAACTAGCTGGTGTATGTTTTAATCTTAAAATATTTTATTAAGCACTGATAATAATGCAGGAATCCATGTAATAAAACAACTTTAGAGAAAAAGCTAAGTTAAACTGAGTTGCTATAAATATTGCACTTAGAATTCTTATTTTACGTACAAAACTCCTTTAAAAACTGGACAATTATAAATTAACATCTTCCAAGTAACTGGAATTTGTATGTTTGAGATCAGATGGCTGTGCTGCAGATCTTCGGCTTTCAGACTTAGGAGGGTCTGTTCTCATCTTGTACAGGTAATGGATTTCACTTTGTGCCAGGTGTGCTTAGGTGGATGGGAGGGAAGGAAGGGTCAGCGTGGTCTTACTGTTGGCAGTCAGTTGCACTTCCATGACGTATGCTAAGTTAAAATGATTTTTCACGACAGATGATAGAACGCAGCTGCAGAGTTCAATTTTGACATGTTTTGTTTTTCAAGGCATTTAGGATCTTTGAGTTCTTAGTCTTAAAACTCATGACAAAGCTGTTGGGAAAGACTTTGCCTCTACCATCTTCTTCTACCTGGCCCATGATGATGTAGTTTAAACCTACAAGAGAGAGAATGAGATTACAAGACAGAAATCTGGGACATCATTTGGTAAGTATAGTTCTTTACCTGTGGTTTCTGCTCATTTGCACTGTTTGTTACCAATGCCTTCTAACATTATTTCCTTCTCCTGCAGAATGTACTCCGTTACCCATCTTTGCCATGCTCGTTACACCACAAACTACAGTTACGTAAAAATCAAGCAGATACACAGCTAAGTGTCTACTACATAATTAAATATACAGGGGATAGTCTTTAAATGTAGACTGTCAAGTGAGTCTGAAAGGCACTAGAAGTGTCTGTAAACACTGGGTAACCTAACCACTGTCACCCAGAGTGGAATGTGTCTTACTAATTTTGAATATTTTCACACTTGCTCAGTGTGAAAGCTTGTAGGTTGATGACCCTAAGTGATAATGCACTTAAATCTTTTCATTCCCTTTCTCTCCCCAAAGATGTAAATATTTTCTAGATATATACAGAAGCATTCAGGCAAGGTGGACTTAATGAGTGGTAAGACCTGGCTTTGGAGAATTCAATTGGATCTGCGTATTTTTGTGCCTTAGAAGGGTTGGGGATTTGCAAGGTCTTGGGCTGGAAGAAATGGTATCACAGGGATATAAACAGAAAAGTTCAGATATTAAGTAATGACGATTAAATAATTCATTGAGATTTAGGATGAGAAACAGAAGTGTGTGGTTTGGAGCCAGAAGTCTGCCTAAAAGGAGACAGTTTGTTCTACCAAGGACATTACTATGTCTCCCAATGTGTAGTTTTCAGATAACTAAAGGCAAAAGCTAATTTCTGATCATGATTTTTCACTTTGTTACTGCCCACTTTGAATTAATATGCTTAAGCACTGGTAGTATCTAGAATGATATCAGGGGTTTTTGGCTGCTTATTAAATTGACTGTTTCCTGCTATGGCTCCATTTATATTTTCATGTTCTACCTGTTTACTTATGAGGCAGAGCTAAAAATTGTTTTATTTTTTACTTAGTGACTTCAATGAAAAATACTCGCAGTATTTCTTGTAACACCTTTGCCACAATTAACTGGAATTTATGTTGGTTGGTCTCTGTATAATACTATTTAAAGGAGCTTTTAGCAGTACTGGCTGTTTACAGATATAAAGTGGGCTTAATGCTATGAGTATTCCTACAGTAAAGCTGTAAATATGTTCAGGAGATACGTAACAGTGGAACTTGTTAATTTCTGCCATTTCCTGTGAGATACTGCTCTTCTAGGTTTAGCAGGCTGTTGTCTTTCCCTTCTAAATAACTGTGTATGAAAACGAGCTCCAAAATACACACGTATAAAAACAAAGTCTATCTCAGCTTCATTTGAGAGACCCAAATTAGATTTTACCTTTCATCATGTGGCTTTTAAAGAAAAAATGTTTTTCAAACTCCTTTGATCTAAGTGAGCCTAATCCTTTTCCAGTAAAACAGAAAAATGCAATAAAACCCTGGATTACCGGTTATTTTAAATTGATTGTAATACTAACTGCTGATTATAGAAAAAACTGCTGAAATTTTATTGATTTTTGTAGCCATATTTCAAATAGTAGTTTTTATAACTGTTATCTTTTATAAACACACAAAGCAGTTATTACTGTGTACTTACCTCTCCTGATGAGAGGACACTGCTTACACACAACAAGAATCTTGGCACTCATATTCTTGCCAGCTTGCTGGATTGCTAAATTTCCCTCCTTATATACATTAATGATGGATATTGTTGCATGCAGACTGCCAGCCCGCGTTACTGCTGTGATTACAGTTCCAGTTATTACTGGAAGAAAAGACATTTGATGTATTTGGTACATTTTTATTATTTTTAAACATAAATTTTGAGGCATCATAAAAACTTACTAAGTATATTAGTTCCTAATAAGAAAACAAACAGTACTGGGAACAGTTACTAAAAATATGAGTATCACTGCTAATAACTAAGTCACTACTGTCAAATTTTGATGGCACCAAATATGAAATTGTTCTACAATATGTCAGTCTCTTGCAAGCCCGGTTCTCTGTTTGATTTCAGTTAAACAGTACAATTTGGTACTACTTTTAATGAGTCATTTTCAAATAGTGGAGAAGTTGGATTGAAACTCTTCTAGCCAAAATCTGAATTCCCAGTTCTCTGACACTCCCAGGTAAGTAGCAAGGAATAGTTAATACCTTAAGAACTAGATTTTGATCTGTCTGAAGCCTGATACAAACTTACTTATTTCATCTGAATGTAGTTACAGATTAGACCATCATATCTCCCAAAGACCTCTCAGTATGAAAATCAAGATACTTTCTTTTCCCTAGGATGACTAAATTAACTTGTAAGCCATCTTTATTTATCAAAAGGAAATGGTAATTGGTATTAACAATTTGGTTTCTTCTCAGGTCATCTTTTTAAACCAGTATTATATCCTAGGATAAATTAGATCTTCAAGTATCAAGTATGTACAGCCAGATTTATTTTACAAAACTGCATAATCCACATTTTGGAATTTTGTAAATTTTTGCATTATCTTCCCTTAATGCAGAGCTTTTAATTAAATAGAATGTTCAATTGTGAGAGAATTGTGGATGTTAAAGTGCTGGGTTTTCCAGCTATATTTCTAGAAACAATAAAATGAAATGCATGATGAAAGAGGAATAGTTACTATTTTCTAAAACCATAAAGTCTGCAAATAAACTTAGACTAAATCATATTCTATGAACGACAGGCTTCCTATTCTTGCTTTAGGATATGCTTGCATTCACAGTAGCTTATAAAATATTTTTACTCTCACTCCTGTCACAGAAAAGACTGAAAAATGTCAAGTATTTGACAGAAGGTTGGAGAGGAGAATATGATTTATTACTGTGATGTTAGAGGAAAGAAACAAGCTTTATACAGTATCATTTACCATGAGCCACAAGAGCTGAGGTGTGGTCAGTAAGAGGAGATCATTTATGGTTTGGCTTTTTCCCCTGTTTCTTTTTGTGTTGGACCAGCCTGCACCAGTTGCAGATTAAAAGAGGCTGGTGGTCAAGGGTGGGAATGGGATACCCTGAGTCCATCCTGACTCAGGGTACAGCCACAGCCCTGCACTGCTGCTTGGGCAACATCAGGCAAAGCTGCCCTCATATTCCTCAAACAGATTTCCTCAAATCTCGTGGGATTAGCAGTGCAGCAACAGAGTCGCGTTAAAACGAACAAAGGGTGGTGGCGGGGAGTTTTCCCATCAAATTGCCAGGGATGTTATAGGGGATTAAAAAAAGCGCCCAGTATTAATATGGGAAAATACCCTGACACATAACTGAATAGATCAGCAGTGACAATGCCATCCTAATACACAGCAGACACCATTTTTCCTGACTGATTTATGTCTGTGTACAGATAGCAGTGCTTAGAAGCTTCATTCCTTCTAATTTCTGTTCAAAGTATTTTGGAAATCTATACACTGAATTGTGGAACAGTCAGCAGGTGCAGCATAACGTGTATTGGCTGGTTACAGAAAATGGACATGACAATACAGTAACTGAATCGATGAATCCTGCCGTTGGTTGTCTTACATTGCCATTTGCTTTTCAGATGGAGAAAGTATGTTTGTCTCAGATATCTGTGCAGTGCCTATTTCAGAGTATCTCCAAGAATGTACTGAGTGAAACACAGACAGTAATGTCAGATACATACATAAGGTGGTGTAAAAATACAGCCTGTATATTAATGTTAACTCAGAACTACATCTGGTAAAATTTCCTTGAGTCTAAAAACACAGTAGAGAATGATTAATTAAAAAGAAACTTTGCTCCCTTACCAAAGTTGCTTGAACAATAATTGCTTTCCAGAGTCCCACTCCTCTTACATTTCTGCTGGCACAGGGCAACTGTAGGTTTCACAACTTTTTGAAGAGCAAAAAGTAAATTGAAATTGAAATGAAGCATTTGATACAAATTCAAAGCACTATGTTTAAAAAAAGACAAGAAGGAAGATGAATAATCCTGATGTATACATGAACTAGACTTGGCATTTCATGGGATGAACACCACAGTAGCGATATGCCTTTTCTCTGCTGTCACCTCCATTCATCCCCTTTTCAGGTGTCTCAGCTGTGTCTGTTCTAGTGACCTGAGAGAATGGGATGTTACACAAGATTTGCATGGGATCTTAAATCTGTAACTCACTGCTCTTGCCATACAGCCCTAGTAGAACACTTGAAGTATCACAACATGATATTACAGTAACGCTTCTGAGGGAGGGGGTGGCCTTTTATTGGAAATTACTGCACTGTGATAAAAGGGATCAGAGTTCAAATTCCTGACCTTTTTTTCCCAAGTATTTCACATAGCTTCATGTCAGGTAGTGCTGCATAGTTTTTCTTCATGACATTTTGAAACACGTTTGAAGTATGTATTTAACATTAGGGATTGACATTTTCTTTCTGAAATTGAATGCTTTGTTTATAAACAACTGAATACACTTGGCATCTTTTTCCTGCTTGGGTGGATGTTCGTTGTCTCTGTACATCATACTATATAATATGTTGGGATGCAGTACTTTAAGGCTTTTTTGTCCTTTTCAAATCTCTTTGGAATTGGTCAGTGACATAGTTGCTGGAAACATGGAGGTGACCCTGACAGATTTTTAAAAAACCCACAGATCCCTATACAGCCCTAATTTCCAAGAAAAACTTAATCAGTTATGACAAGTATCTTTGCAGTTTACTTTTTTTTAGAATGGAGAATTTTGCGAATGTTTTATTGAGCCTATATTTTTTGAAAAAGAACTTCTGACTAATTTTCAATCAGTACTTTATACTTTTATACTTGTACTTCTTTTTAATTGAATTGAGTCTTTATATAATTTTCCAAGTTTCTAAGAATGAACTAAATTATATCAAAATTACTTTGTTTGTAGTGCAGTGGCCATGACTGTTAGAAGATCTGCACTGCTCATCATTTTGCCATTCAAATCCAAAGTTTAAAGGTTGGGCTTCATATTTTTTTATTTATTTTGGGTTGGTTTATTCCTTTTTTTTCCTAGTTTTCATGGTATTCTTTAGAAAGTTAGATGCCTCCCACAAGAAACTGTCTTTTAAAGAACAAGTTACTATGTCAATGGTACAGGTCAGACGAGTGCTTCCTATCTCAATGCTACACAAAGCACACCAAAACTTAAGAACTTAATGTTCCTTGAGTGTTTCAAGTTAGTGTCCATAGTAGGAGGGTAGGAAATCCAGTGGGTAGATGAGTTCCGGGCGCATGCCAGCATGGTAGCTGCTAAAAATTTATTGAGGTGCTCTGATTTTTCTAAATTAAAAATTGGGATTATGCACTACAAAATATTCTTGTTTGGTCCTTTTAAGGCACTTTTTTTCTTTCTTCCTTCTGCTTTTTTTTTAATTTTTTTTATAGTTTAATAAATTTTGCTTGGTGACCAGCTTTGCTATGATTTATCAGTAGAGGCTGTCTCCATTTGTAAGGTACTTTAGCAAAACATGAACTGGAGAAGAAAGAAGTTTAGTTGTCTACCACTTCTCATGTAGCCACACTGACAGGAAAATGCATGACTTGATCCAATGATATAAGGAAGTCAATTACCTCACTACAGGTATTGGATTAATCTTCATTACTTTTACAAATGTATTTATAGCATTTATTTATTTCTGCAAGTACTAATATTTTTATGTTACATAAAGATTGGCGTAATTCTTGGAAGAGCCTACTAAAAGTTTAATATTTTATTCATGCCTGGAGTTCTCTGCAAGTTTAAACAGATCTGATTTGCAAGATAATAAGCTGAGTCTATTTGAACTGGACACTTCTGACTGCCAGGGATTGCTCAGAAATGTAACTAAACTGTAGAGGTTTGGTTTGCTTTGGTTTGTTTTGAAGATCAGAAGTGCCTACACTGTGCAAAACTGATCAGACCTTGAAAGGACTTCTTATTTCTGTCTGCCTGACAAGTCTTTTTGAACACCTTCCCTCTGTTGTCCTTTCTCAGATGAATCTGCATGTTTTTATTTTCTAACACTGATGTTGTCATGAAAATTGATTTGGAGTTAATTGGTACAGTTCACCTCTCTTGGCTGAACACAGCACAGGGTTTTGACAGCCTGGGTTACTTGAGACCTAGTGTTTGAACCAAGAACTTCGTTAACAAGTGCTTTAGAGTGAAGAAGAGCTGAATTATTTAGAGTCACATCAGAATGATTTACAGGTCATTATGATTTCATTTTTATAATGTTTATTTTAATCTATTTTAAATACCTTCATTAACAGTATTTAAACACCACAGCTTCTTGGTTTCCTGCTGACAAGCAATTGCTGCCCTGACTTTTGACGTGTTTTAAGTACAAATCAGGTTATATCTTGCAAAAACATCATAAATAATTTGGTTTTCTGCTATAATTGTATCTGAAATCTCTCACATTCAAGTTACAGAAATTCTAAGAGTTTATCCCTTCAGTATCTCAGTAATGAGGTATTCTTGGCAATACCTTCAGAGAAATCCAACTCTGATCTTTCATACATGCTGTCTAGTCTCAAATATAAAAGGAGACTTATTTTTAGTGAGACACATTTTTCTCTAAGTTCCAATCCCTGAATATTTTCAAATAAAAATTGTTCTAGGAGAGTGTCATATTGACAGGGTGTTGACAGAACCTGAAGAGGACTCAGGTGGATTCCATACCAATTTTGCTTGATCTTAATAACTATATGAAGAAAAATACAGTACGATTTTTACATATCAACTTGTATAGAAGAAAGAATTCCTTTAAATAAAACTATTTCCTGAGTATTGAGAACTTCTTATTCAAATGAAATTTGCTTATCAATTCTTCTACGGAATGTTAACGATCCAAAATTGAGAAGGGACAGGAAAATTCTCTCAGGTTAAGTAAGTTACTTTTACACTGAACTCTTGCCTGGACAGATTTCATTTCATAATGTTAAGTAGATTCTCCCTTGAGTATATTACAGTACTCCCTTGAGTATATTAATTTTAATTAATTCCTTCAACATTTGAAATACTAACAAACCATAAATCTGTAATTTTTAGTATATTTTCTGTTTTGTATTTCTGTTTCTGTCTCCTGGAATAATTAGTTTTTCTAAGAAATTAAATAAAGCCAGTAAGACTTACTTGAGGTAGCAGGGACTGTTGTGGTTGTAGGCGGAACTGTAGTTGTGGGTAACTTTTTTGGTCTAAATTTATAATGGCCAATAAAACCATCAGCTGTTAAGCTTAAATCAGATAAAAACTGAACGAGCAACTCATTTTTCTCAGACAGAATAGGCCTAAAATAGAAAAAGAAAATATTTCCATTCTTTTGCGTGTCAAAGCCAAAAAGCATTAATAGCATTCTTTAAAAATAAAAAAAATACTCCAGATTAGTACTGAAAGATACGTGGTTCTTTGCTAGCACGTCACACACTGGCGTTTTGAGGATGCAACTCATTTCCATGAATCACCTAAAACTCTGATTCCTGAAGTTTATGTCAATATGAGTATTGTTAAATTCTTCTGTGTGAATTCACTGCAGTCTTCACTTCCATAAAATGGAAGTGGTCAGATTAGGAAAGTAGGAAAATACATTGAAGAAATCCCCAGTACACAGGGGAAGTAAGTAAATGTTTTTTTTTAAATTTGCTTTTGTTTAATGTAAAAGATATTGCACAATTGGAAGGGCCTATGAAAAATCATGCAGTATTGGATTCTGCAACTCTTTGACAAATCCACCAAAAATAAAATGTTTTGGGTTATTATTTCTGTGGGCTCACTTTTTGTTAATGATTGGATTTGATTACGAAGGACTTCTTCAAAACACTTAATGAGGTCTTTGAAGTAAAAACTTGTCATCATTTCCCATTTTTTTGGCAGATTTTCAGAAATCAGTTTACTCTGACAGCCGAGTCTGACATAACCAAAAGTAAGGGGCTGGTTAACTGGAATTCTCTGGATTTACAGCTGCCATGGTGGTTGCCCAGACTAGACTTTCCTTGCTGCATATTGACACAGCCTGTGGACGTAGGAGGGCACTCGTTATCATCTGCTAAGAGCTT
The DNA here is from genome assembly GCA_013397865.1 of Struthidea cinerea. Classification (NCBI taxonomy): domain Eukaryota; kingdom Metazoa; phylum Chordata; class Aves; order Passeriformes; family Corcoracidae; genus Struthidea; species Struthidea cinerea. Next base: position 5,573,559 of record VZTI01003805.1, read on the forward strand.
TGTTCTGCTTCCTGAACACCAGGACTACAAGGCCAAATCTGAAAAATCTGACCCAGTCTGTGTATCCTGTCTTTTTAAAAAGTGGTTAAGAGGAAAATGAGTCAGATAAAGTGAGGAATGAGCCAAGGGGCTAGAGAGCTCAGCTAGATCCTTGTACTTCAGTATCTATTATCAAAACATACATCTTATGTTAATGTTCAGCTACCATTACTATTGGTGCTTTATCAATAGCATTGGGATTAGCATTGGTGTTGTTAGACAGTGGTCTGATGAGGCTTGTGGGACAGGAGACAACATGGGTTGGAGCCAGGGTTAGTCATGGAGAGAGAGAATAGAGAAAACCTAGAGAGAGACAAGATACTAACCAATTTGTAGATGTTCAGTTGGAGGTAGAAAATGCCATGTTTAATTTAAAAAATAAAATCTTTTAGAAGCTTAGTACAAAACTGTTAGCAAAATGACACATAGTGGTCGTGAAGTTCATAATTAAAGGAAGTTACTTACGCTGGTGGACTGTCTCCACAGTACTTCCCAATTCTTTTAGCATCATTGATTTCCCCACCATTAAACACTGCAACATAGTCATATCTGCAGTAGTTGTCTCTCTCCACATCAAACTTCTCGAATTTTAACTCTATTAGCTAAAGGGAAAATGGAAATAACTCATTAAGGTTTTGAAATGCAGAATTTTTTAATACTTCTTGTAGTAAATGACATCTTCATATGAAGTACTATTTCATTTTTCTTTCTATAAAGGAAAATTCCTTAATCCATTTAATTGTAAAGTATTTTAATCCACATGGCCTCTCCAACTAATAGTTCAGCACATGACTCTAATATTCTGTAAAATGTTTTCTTCTCAAATGTATGCAAGTATGAGTGAATTATAGTAGGTGTTAGGTGTTACAATGCTCTTAGAATAACTACAGCCAAGTGTAAACGACAGAAAAGGGGCTTTTAATGTCATTGCATCATTCAAGATACGCTAAAGAAAAAGCAAAGGCAAAGTTGATACGAGCCGTTTCACTGACTTCATTAACAGCACGGCCTGAATCACTGTGGTTGCCAATGCTGTGTATACGTGATGCAGAATTAAAAACGTTAGAAATTAAAATGTTGATAGAAAGAAAATTAGCAAATAGTAAGATTAAAACCAAGAGAAAGTACATACTTGAAAGAATTGTGTTTCCATGTCAGATTTCCATAATTGTTGAGGCTTTACAAGTCATAAATGAGAACTAGTATAACTCTGGTATTTCCAGTACTTATGCTATTATCTCCAATGACTTTTATTTATGGAATTTTCTACTTAAGGAAGAAAAACAATGTACAAAAAACCAGAGATGGAATCTGCTACTCTGAAATGAAGTCCTACAGAATGACTGTCAGTCATGTGTGGCAAGGAAGGGAAACACAACCTAACTGCTGCATGGAAACAGAGGTAATATATGCATTTAGGTTGCTTCTTTAGATGAAACTCAACAGTATTTAAATCACCTTCCCATAAATAGCACAAATAAGGCTTGAATGACAACACTGATTTGTGCTGTCGATCAACCTTTTTAAGGGTCTGACTCAAACAAAGATGGTATTAAATCTTCTAATACTGTACAAAGAAAAAGAAGTAATTTGTACATGGCATATACGTTATTTGATTTACTGACACAGTAAAAGTTATCTTGTTCTACATTCATAGTAATGATAGCCTGTTACCACCTGATGTCTTAGTTTTGCTTGGATATAGTTTTGCACTATTAAGATGTTTAAGGCATAATTTTGTTTCCCATAAAGTATAAGTAACCTTGGGGGACTTGGTTTCAGAGATGACTAACAAGGCTTGTTTCAAAACCCTCAGTATCATGACGAAAAAATGCACTTTAAATGGAATACCCATGTGAATAACATGCTTGTGATCAAAAAAGATGGTATAGAAAGAAGTAATGCAACTGGGAATGGAAATGCTAAATTTTTCCATAGCAGGCAAAACAGCAGGCCATAATAACAACTTTACTATTGTTCAGTAAGTGCACTTTGCACTAGTAAGTATTTCATGGTAGAATAGAAGCTCTTCATGATCAGGAGAAGCTCCTTCATCTGCTGTAATAAATGAAGTAATTATTGGTTTGTATTTGAAGCAACAAAACAAGAGTGTCTTGTTTTATTGCTCACGTGCTTATGAAAGGGAAATAGAGACAACACCACCTAAATTCTGGCAAATGGAAGACTGGGGAGCTTTTTATGTGCACTTGAAGAGAGATGCTTATTCACTACTTCATGGAAAATGGCTTTTGTCACTGTCAAAATTCTGCCTTTTTTCCATGCAAACAGCCACTGTTGCAGTACATGAATAATATATATTTGGAAACAGGTAGATTTATGGAATAGAATCATCAAAAGGCACAGGATATAATGCCCTTATTTTTATGTCTATATAGCCTTTCTTAAATCTTCTCTATGAGCTTAGGAAAAGTTCTTAGGCTTATCGAGAGACATTTGGAAAGAACCAAAGTAATCTGCAGTTTACAGATAAGGGTTTAAAAATCACTGCCTATCTATAGGATTGTTAAATGACCTGTATCTAGCAAACAAGGAATGTGGATTAAAAAGGACTACAGGAAAGACTAAGCTGACACACTGCTTCAGTTCAAGGGAGGAACTGTCTTGGTAAACGGAAAAGTAGGAAAGATCAGAAGAATATATTTATCTGGGGCAGCTTTTTTTATTTCAAGGATTAGTCATGAGCGGAAGATGAAGAGGAAAGTTGTCTTTATATGTAAATGAATTTTAAAAGCTGGATGTGGCAAGAAAAGCACCCTACCAAACATGCTCGTCAACCAAAACATTCAATCACTGTAGACCTCCTGCTAAGATACAGAGCAGATGGCTCAGCGGCAACCAGAAGATGTGCAGCTAGGATTGAGATTAGCCCTACAGTGCCTACACAGTTGTGTTTGCCATGCGTGGCACAAGAGCCCTCTCAGTCTGCTGTCACATATCCTCAGGTCTTAATGAAGTGGTAACATATGCTCTCATAGCATCTGGCTAGTTAAGCAAACATGTTATGGGGAGCCTTCAAAAAAAAATGAAACTAACTGCTTTTCATAAATTCATCAGCTCTACCTGGGTACCTCAATAGCAAACTGCAGCAACACCAAAAATGCTCAAATGTTGTCAGACTTAAATGCAGCACTGATCATCATCATCATGTTTGGTGCTGAGATGATCACCTGCCCTAACTTAATTTGCATGGTATTTTTTAAATTAGCAAAAAAACTTTAGAACCCCCCTGGTTTAAAAGCCTCACCAGTCACAGATGCTTTAATGGGTTTCATGTAGGGGAGTGTACCAGAGCGTAGCCCTGCTGAGGAAGCACGGGAGTCACTGGGGCAAGACAGGAGAGGAAGGTGGGATGGCCGGAGCATAGCTGTGCCTGTGCTCGGTGCCCCTGCCCAGCGTGGTGTCAGCCAGGAGGCATTGCAGTATCCCAGGGCAGCGTGGGCAGCCGGCTGCTCTGAGCTGTTGGTCCCTGCAGGCACTGGAAGCTGAGCTGTGCCAGCAGGGCGATGGCAGCCCCTTACCTGGTTCTTCGGGGCCACGATGTGCCAGGAACAGGTGACTCCCGCGGGGTAGTCCCGCTCCGGCCAGTTGGGCGTGTGGAAGGAGCCCGACGGCTTCTCCAGTCGTCCCCCGCAGTACTGGTCCCCTGCAATGCAGCAGAGCGCGCTGCCCTGAGCACGGCGGGAGCTGGAGCTGGTGCCGCCCGCCCCCGGGTGCTGCAGCGCCCCGCTGAGGGACCCCGGCCGCCTCTGCCACAGCCCCGCCGCAGACACGGCCGAGCCCTCCGGCTCAGCTGCGGGCACCTCTGGGAAAACACCGTTAATAACGGGCAGCAAAACAGAGAGGAGCATTCCTGCAAACACTGGGGCTGGAGGAGGAGGAGGAGAAGCCGGAGGTACTGGAGGAGCCATCCCCATGGGGCAGCGATGGTGGGGCTGACAGGCATTCCCAAAGGAACTGCAGCCTGTGGAATGTTCTTGATGGAGGGGATGGATTTTTCTTCAGTATCTCCTGCCCTCAGTTGCAAATTAAAAAACTCCATCAGGTATGTAATCCTTATTTACAATATTATTATGAACCTTCTTAAATAAATTAACTGTATTGGGGCACAGTTATTTACTATATCTTTCAAGAAGTCATTGATACAAGGTTACAACTGGAAGGCCTGATAAATTACTCATCACCTGCACTGTGTCTGCCCAACAACCTGTCTAGTCTGATATCATCCAATAGCAAAAACCTTGAAAAAGAGTCACTAACTAGGGCGATACCACCTCCTTTTGACCTCCCAGCCTCTCACTGGTCATACTCTTCCCAAGCACCAGGCAATGCCTTTATGTTTAATAATACCTGATGAATTTTGCTTTGGTATGTTTTTGTGTTTTTAAACCAGGGCAGAAATGGGCAATCCACAGTATCCCCTGGCACAGCATTCTACCTCTAGGTCACAGAGAAAAATCTCCCTCTCCTTTCCTTTGCAGTCATTTGCTCGTCTGGTTTTTATATCGGAAGAGATGGACTGTGGTCCCCATTCACTTCCTCCATGCCAGTCAGGACTTTAAAGCCCGCTCCTACGGTCCCTTTGACCTCTTTTCCAGCATGAAGAAGTTCATGCTGTGCAGTTGATCTTTGTGTATGTGATGTTCTTTTAACTCTTATCATACTTCTCTCTGATTCCTTCTGATAATTTTATCATATTTAGTTCTGAGATGGGAACGTCAGAAAGGCACACTTTATTCAAGACATACATGCATTATGGATTTATAACAGCATAATTTTTTGTTGTCATTGTTTGGTCTTTATTTTCTTTTCTAAAAATTGTAAGTTTCTGTTTCTTTTTTGATACCTATTAAGCACTGGATTGATGCTCAACTACTGTTTTCATAAATCATCTATTTTAAACCTAACATCTCATTCCAAAACAGTAGCAGTCCAGAACCTGCTGTACTGTACACAAAGTTAGGGTGTTTTCCCCTTTTTTGCAACATTTATCTATATTGAATTTCATCTGCCCTTTTAGTGACTAGTTATTACCAGTTTACTACTAGGCACAGTACTTCCACTACTCAGACTAGTCAGCCTTTCTCTTTACTACTCGATTAACTAAGATGGCTAAACAGGTACACTTTGCTATTTGCTAAACAATGTAATTAATAAATATGTTGAATAGCACAATCCTTAATTTTTCTGGCACCACATCTTTTTAAGCAATAATGTGGCTCTGCATAGAGCTGTACAGTTATATTTGTCTTCAGCACATATAAGGGTTAATTACCTCTTTCATGTGGTTCTGCTGCAGAAAACTTTGCAATGAATCCACTTCCAGCAGTATTAGCATCTGAAGTCATCTGCACCAACATTTTATTGCTGCTGGATACAAGGGCACCGGGTTTCACAGTACCACAGAACCTGCCGATGCGCTGTCCATTGGCATGGCCGTTGTATATATCCACAAAATCATATCGGCACAGATTGTCACTTTCCAGGTCTAAATATCGAAAAGAAAGAACCACCACTTTTCCCTCTGGGACCTGCAGAGAGAGAGAAGGATGGAGAGATGCATCTGGAAGTGTGACCACGCATCTGTTGCATCCCACTGTCTGCATGACTGTTTTCATATCCTTCACTTCCTGTTAGGTGAGCTCTTTCTGTCAACTATATTCCAGGCAAAGCAGTTTTTAAAGTAACTTGGACCAATCCTAAATACAAAGCTCTGGCCATCTCTTGCCATTATCTTATTTCTGATCCAGAGTATCCTCTAGTCAGGCTCATGCAGTTAATTATAAACCAGTTCAGCTTGGCAGGTTTCTCTTATTTTCTGCTGAAAGTATGGAATCAGCCATGCAGCTCCCTGTCACCAAGTAAGGTGAGGAGGATGAGATTAATATGAAAAAAATACGGAACAAGCAATTTACCATTTTAAACAAACAAACTGGCCTCTCTTTCTGATTTGTGTTACCAAGTTTCATAGTTTGAAGGATTTTTTTTATTTACCGACACACATCTTACATTTATAAATAAAAATGGAAACTTTACAGCTAACTGTACAACCCTAATATTTAGTTACTGGAGTGCTGCAGTGAAAGAATTATATTTGGGAAGACAACTATAAACAGAGAATTCAAAAGAAATTTAGTGGGTATCTTCAATATAGAAGAGAGTTTTGTTTTCTGAAACATCTGAGGAAACATAAGACAGGGCAAATCTTCTTACATGTCTGCATCTGTGGACATTGCAAAAGAGACAAGAGTACAGAGAAGGATGTAAATTAAGAGAACATAATAGTTTACAAGGAGGACAGCACTTCCTGGGATACAGTTACAAGCTTTTAAGAGAAAAAGCAGCATACTGAGAAGTGAAAACTATTCTAATAAAGCACTTAACGCTGTGTAACAGAACCGGAAGAAGGGAAACAGTATTTTAAAGTATAGAGGGACCCTAGACAGGCAAGTGTAATTATCTGCATTCAATCCATATCATGGTAGAGTGGTTAGCTATTAAAAATAATTGCAGCTGTTCTGCTTTACTGAGACACTACTATAATTTTCTGCTTTAAACACAAACTTAATATATCTGCATTAAGTTCATATTTAAGCCATGTTATTTAAGAGTTCATGAATTTTTTTTTCATTCCTTAACAGCGACTCATTTTAAAACACTGTTTTGAAATAAACTAAAACTAAACTGTTCCTATATGAAATTGTCAAACTGTTTTAACATTGAGTCTCAACAGTTAAAAATTGCTTGTCAAATATAGATGGAAGGGTTATAAATGAAAGTGACTGCTTAACCCACAGAAGATACTAATAGAGGCAGCAGTTCTAGATGTACTGAAAAATGTGCTGTAGGTGTGTTCAGGTTACTCATTCACGCAGCTGCTTTTATGTCCAGTATTGATACTGATCCTGCAGCAGGACAGACTTCTGCTTGAGCTGTTCTCAGCTGCCCAGGGTCCATGTGCACACTGCCTGACCAGCTCCACTGCAGTTCCTGCTGCTGGTTTCAGAGTATTTTCCTTTTAAGTTCAAAGTTCTCTCAAAAATGCATTCAGGTCCCCTGTGCTGACACACATCACTGCTACTACTACATCAAAACCACAACGAACCTAATCTTGAATTTATTCCTTGAATCACTGCTCTCATATCTAAATCTCTTAATTGCATTTGCTTGTCTTCTCATCTGAATCACTAAGGAGCATTGATGTGTGGTCATTTGAACAGAAAATGAGCTAAAATGAATTCGGTATTCCTGCCAGAAGACATGGGTATTATTTATGGTTATGCTACAAACTCTGTGTGACTGGACAAGTCAGTTCAGAAATGCTGACAGTAAAATTAGTTAGATAAAGTCAAGTTTAGGCAGGTAGATTACAGAAGCCTTTTTTCCAGAAGTATGTATGTAAAATAGCCTATGCTCTTTTGGGGTGGAACAGTCATTTTCATAAGTTTGTACAACTGGTACGACAGGACGCAAAAGGGGGTAACCTTTAAGGATCATCATGTTTTAAAGTAAACTATCATGCCTACAGTTAAGTTTGTCCAACATATTCCACAACAGTGTCTTGCAGCTTTGTCTAAAACTTGCCCATCTTTAATACGTTTCCCCTTTTCCTTCCCCTGTTTTTGAAAGCTGAGCAGAAGTTGCTGTAGCATATTAGATTGAACAGTTTTATCAATGCTTATGAGATTTTTCCCTACTTCCTCAGCCTGAATTGCTTCTTTGAATATACCTGCTCTCTCCCAGAGTTTGAAGAAGGAAGTGGAAATGTGAGAGGTAGCTGGTTCTGGGATAAGAAAAGGTCTTTTTGCTGTCCTTGTAAAGTTGCATTCAGATTTAGCCAAGTGGTTACATCTCAGTAATGCTGATGGTGCTCACTGACAGCTCTGTTCCAGGAGTGCACTGATCCAGCATTGCTCTACTCACACCAGGCTCGAGGCACTCACTCCTACCCCTGGATATTCCACTCTCTCATGCTGCCCCACAGGGGACAGAGGGAACCAGGACATGGGACAGATCCCTGCTCAGGAGGGAGAGGACACTGAACTCCAAACTGCAGACAGCCATTCACTCAAGTCTTAGGTTTTCTGGTTCATGGTATAAGTAATTCTGTGCAGTATTGTGCTTCCTTCTCTCTCCACCACTGGCTATACTATACTGTACATTACACTTTCTAATTATATTTCATTGTAGTTTTTAATCTCTGCTTCTGTCAGTTTAGTCTATTTGAACTTGGTCAAGACTGTTCCCCATAGATGTACTGACTTCTGTTTCATGACAGTCTGTAAAAAAATGTATAGGAAAAACTTAGCCACATGGTCATGAACATTTAACAAGGAGCCTACTCTAGGTTTTAGTTGTCAGAATAATCCTTGCTCACATTCAGCTGAATCTGGGGAGGTAAGTCATTTAGAGAAATGTGGCACAGTCACTACTTACTGCTATTACTTTATTTAAAAAATATACTTGCTTATTAAAATATTTGTCATTCACAAAAATAACAAATTTGTTCCAGTATGTTAAATCAGTTAATTGTGATGTGAATAGATGACAATCAGAAGTGCAGAGGATGGCGGTTCCACATTCTGGCAGCAGCTGTTCCAGTTTCCAGCTACTCCCAAGAAATCTTGTGCTAAATACACGCATCTTTGCAAAACTGTACTTTTCTTTGATTTCTACCATTTTGCTTTTTTAAATGTTGAACACTAATGTGCTAAAATCTGCCAGTGTTTATCCCAGGACATTTAAAATATTGTTCCATGAGAAACACAGGGGAGCAAGCAAAGGCCAGCATGACTCAGTATTGTTTACTTTGAGCCACATCTGAGCCTGATGCAGTAAGAAGATGTGATACCTCAGAGGAAGAACTGGGAAGGAATTCAGCTCTTAAAAGAAAAGAAAAAAAAAGAGGGACGAGTCAAAGGAAGAATGATGTGATGCTTCCTCTGCAGGGTGTGCCTTATTTTTGTTTTATCCATCCAGCTGGTATCTTTCAACAACAGAGGCACTTTATCCTCTCCCTCTCCTTGTCACGAAGAGGGCAACTGACCCATACTCACTCTATGCTTCCCTTCTTATTTTAACTCTATGAACTTCTTTAGGTTCAAAAATTATGATGCTAAACTCATGCGAAGGATGCCTTACTCCTATTGAAGGAGAAAGGAATTTTTAGAGGGAGTTTTTGTAGAGCATAATTCCCTAAAATCATCTGTGTAGATTACTAACCTCTTCAAAAGGGCATGATTATTCCATATATACAACACACCTCAAAATAAGGTCCTTAGATTGTTTTTGGTTATCATTCATTGCAGATATTTCATATGTTAATCAAAGTTCAGTTACCTTTAAAGTAGTGAAGCTGTTTTTCTGTTGTTGTTCTGACAATACAAAGCCCTCTTCATCAAAATTACGTGGTTTAGATTATTTATTTTGAAAATAATCTTTTTGGGGGAGGGAACCCCTTAAGTGCCAACTTTCATAAATATACTTTGCCTAACTTTTAAACCTGTATTGGCTTGAATATATTTTGATATATGTTTAATACCAAAATGCTGATTGTATGTTTTGCTATAGCAGTCCTAGGTAGAGTTGAAAAATACATCAGCTACCTGCAAGACAAATGTATTATTTCTCTCTGCTGAGAATGAATGTGGAAGTTATTTGGAGTTACATCCTGGGAAGAACCATGATTTCTGCCTAGTTGCTTGTTTTCTAGCTCCAATTTTAAAAATTTGTATTAGCTTGCTCTTCCTGACAAGGGCACTAGATTCTGTTCATCTCATTCTTTTCTGGCAATACAACCATGTGTAAAGATCTGTTTTCTACTGGAAGGGCAGTTTTACAATGATATAGGAAAATGAATGCTTAAAACATAGGAAAAATTATTTAAAATATTCTGCTCCCTCAGGGCAGATTCCCAACTGCCCTGATAAGTAAATTTTTCAAACCTTGCTTACTGTCAGCAAACCTGCTGGAACGCAGCTCCTGAACCTATAAAAACATAACCTTACATAACTCTGACTGTTTTCAGTATTGTTGTTGTACATAAAGTTGTTGGAGTTTTATGGGAACTAAGCAGTCTGCCAGAAAAACACAGGACAGCAGTCCAGATTCTCGGACTATGTGACACATTTATGTGAGGTGATGGCCAAGAAGGCTTACAGAGTATTAAGAGTAAGTGTATATGACATATTCTAGATAAAGCTATATACATTACTATAGGAAAGGAAATAGCTCTACAAATTACTTCTTAGCAAAGCCAGTGAAAAGCTGCTGGGTAGTCTGCCAAAGTTGTAATAGAACCACAAGCATGTGCTGAACACTTCTTAGAGCTCTTAGAATAGAGAAGCTGTTTTCTTTAGCCAGCTGAAAAAGTCCCAGTCTCTTGAAATAACAGAACTGAGTCAGGGAGACTCTTCCAGCTTTAGCAAACCAGTTGGAAAGATTTCGGATGATACCTGAATGCTACATTGCTTTATCTGTATAACCTGTAATGTTTCCTAAACCTATTTTCCTCTAAAGAATGAATTAGCTCTCATTCTGCCTCTCTGTGCATTTCTTGTGCAGATGACGAGATCCTGTAGTTGAGAAAACAACAGCTTCGTGCTTCTCGTGACCCAGACACAAAGTGAATCAACGTCTCTTTCAGTCTTGCAGACTTGTCAGATCCTGCATTAGCAGAGTGTTTTCAGGAAGGTGTTCACAGCCCTTGGCTAAAACGGACAGGCAAAAAGTCTTAGTCACTTCCCAAGAGCAGATGCTAAATGAAGAAGGCTAACAGTAAGTACAGGGTATTTCCTCATGGCAGTGTAATTGGCTTTCTTACTTGGGTGCTATTGCAAGCTATTCTGAGCCTCAGCAGAATTTGGTGAAAGGATTTTGTTGTTTAAATTCAGGCTAACCAGACCCTTGAGTGTACCACTTTGCCGCAGTTTGGTAAACCATCGTCTTTTTTTAAGAGAGGCTTAGTCTTGCAAGTTTTGTAGTCCTTGCCTTCCCTATACACTTCCTGCACACCCAAAAGACACAGAGTGTTCTACAGTTGATGGGGGAAAAGAAATCAGCTTGGCTTAGTGAACAATATTGTTTAATAAAACAGGGGTTAAATGAGGTGAGGGCACGAGCAAACCTGGACGACTCCAGTTGTGCAGCCCTTCTGTGGCTTTGGGCAAACTACAGAGGACAAGTAGGAGGCAGTCAAATGACAGCACAACAGAAAACTGGGAGTCAGGGTGATCATGAAATGACAGCAGCCATCGAGTTCCTCCCATTGTCAAGAAAGCTCAAGTGCAGACACAGCTCTGCTACAGCTTTGTAGCAGTACTTCTCACCATACCCAGGCTAACCAGGATGCTGGCATCTTGTTAGCAACAGGCACATAAAGTCTGCAATGAAACCACTCTGTATGGACTTTCTAAGTAAAATCATTTGTTCTCTTCCTCTATCCCCCATATGAAGGGCAGATACATGGCATGATTCGGTAATTGTTTCTTTAGTGCTGCCTCCATTTATTATCTAAGTTTTTTAATGGTAAAAACTGAATGCTGTTATAAGCAAAATTATTTTTTTCTTCCAGATTCAATTTTGAACTTCTGAACATCTAATACTGAGTTATATTGGTAAACTAATTTTGGACATTTTTTCCCTTTTCTTAAGGCATGTGTGTATGATTCCAAATGCAACTTGCATCTGCTCTTCAGATTGTGAGGTGGGCTATGCTGATTGCTGTCACCTCAGCCCCTTGATAGCAAGGAAGCAAGTTTATGGGCATACACCATGTTTCACATCAGACTCTTCTGGATGAGGTCAGACACAGGTCAAAGGTAACCTCTAACGAGGCCCCAATAATAACGCAACAGAAAGGTGCAGAAAGCAACTCTGCAGCTTCACTGGGATCTTTCATATATAATGATTAAAATCACATCACTCATTTGGTACGAGAGTTGTTTTAAACTGAACATTGTAAACAGATCAATGTCTCCTGCTTTGCGTCAGCATCTCTATAGTAGCAGGAAACAATTACCCTATGATATCCTATTCTCCTGCCAACACTTAGCCTGTGATGCAGTCTTTGAACTGAAGTTGTCTTTAGTGATCCTGTCAACACACAGACTTATTTTTTTATGCCTTCTTATACTTATTTTTTCTGTAGGCCCAAATGTCAGAAGAGTTCGTGGTGAACCATGCCTAAAAAAGAGAGGAAATTTGGTGGGCAGTTTCAGAGGGTTTAATTTGTGCAGATGTGAGGAAAAGTAATCATTCACTCACATCCCTTTCTCTGAGTCTGTGGATAAGGACATCCAGAACGGGAGTATTTAGTCCTAGTTGTTTCATGGAATCTGTTGTCCATGAATATGATCTCTCTGCCCTCCAGTCTCATTTCAGCATCAAAACATCAGTTGTACCACATGGTTCCATTTCACGTAGTCATTTATAAATGTAATGACACTTCCCTACTGCTGTCAGCCTGCTGTATGACAGACTCCAGATGTCTTGGCTGGCAGAACACTGCTAACAGCATACTTCAAAGCAAACCTGCCTGAATTTTTTGGGTTTGATTGAAACTTTTTATATGTCTTCTTGCCAAGAAATTTTGCTTTTCATGATCTCCACCTCAAACCTTTTCTTTGATAGAACTCACTATCACTTTCCACAGTGGTAGGAAGGGAAGATGTTTGCCTGTAAGTGGGTTAAGTTAAAACAATTAGAGGTGCATCAGGGAAATCAATGAAAATTTGCTTCTGACATGAGGCAAGGCCAGTTCTATTTCAGCCACTATTATCATATTATATCAACCCTAAAAAGCTCCAGATAGCTGAGCTACTTTGAGTTACTGAGTTCATTAGTGCACATATGTTACCCTATGTAAAACACAGTTTAACAACAAATAGCTGTTCATTGTCTTCAGCACTGATTTTGTGGTATTAAAAATTCTTACTGTGATTTTCCAAGTACATTTGCTGTTTGGTGGGTAGACGCCAGGAAATCCTTCACTCCCAATAAACCCTGACTCTCCAGATACAACTCCTCCACATGTAAATGTAGGCCTGAGAATAACAGGAAAAACAGTATTTAATTTTTAAATATATTTCATTTATTCTATGTATAGTAGTAAAGAGGCATGAACTGTCTCAACAGCTTAAATACTTAAAACCATTGCTAACATGAAACATTTAATTATTTACATAATATCACTGTTGACATAGAATGTGCAGTTTAATGTGTGAACTTAGGTGTAGAAAAAATTAACTGCTTGGGCCTTAATTCTGGGTTGGCACAGACTGTTATCCCTCCCTCCTTTTTTACTTCATAAGAGCAAAGGTGTGGCAGTGTCATACATCATTGCAAATTGCTATTATAATGAAAAATAATTAGTAAAAAGTCATTAGCAATGACTTTTTATAGCACATATAATATTAGTTAAAATAGCACAGATATAAAAATTACTTCTCATTCCTTTCTATGCTTTGAATTTATATGTTTTAATCAAGGAAGTCTCTGGTACTTTTTTGCAGTTCAGTAGCACAACCCACCCCGCGCTGAGCCCCGCTCCTGGTGCTGAGCCCTGTGGCTGACCTGTGCTCGGGGCTCAGCTCAGGTGAGCTCAGGTGCCGGTGTCGGCTTCGGACACGCTGCACGGACACCGAGGAGCCCTGGAAAACCTGTGCGGAACCACTGCTACTGCTAAGAACACGAGGGTGAGCGAATGCCCTGCCGAGCTTTAGACACTGGGATGCCACACCGTATTATACCGTTATGTTAGAGAGGTTACAGATTACACGGCACAGGCTGCTCTCGCAGGGTCCCAGGCTCCGTGGAAAACACTCCTGCCTCGATGCAGTCACGGGCAGTGAAACACCCGCGCACCCCACGGAGGCACGGTGGGAACGCGACTGCGGGGGACAGAGGGAGGGGAGGGAGCGCGGTACCTGTGCGGAGACAGCGGGACCTGGTACCTGTGCGGGGGGGCGGCGGGACACGGTACCTGTGCAGTGTGCGCGGTACCTGTGCGGGGACAGAGGAGCGCGGTACCTGTGCGGGGGGGCGGCGGGACACGGTACCTGTGCAGTGTGCGCGGTACCTGTGCGGGGACAGAGGAGCGCGGTACCTGTGCGGGGGGGCGGCGGGACACGGTACCTGTGCAGTGTGCGCGGTACCTGTGCGGGGACAGAGGAGCGCGGTACCTGTGCGGGGGGGCGGCGGGACACGGTACCTGTGCAGTGTGCGCGGTACCTGTGCGGGGACAGAGGAGCGCGGTACCTGTGCGGGGGGGCGGCGGGACACGGTACCTGTGCAGTGTGCGCGGTACCTGTGCGGGGACAGAGGAGCGCGGTACCTGTGCGGGGGGGCGGCGGGACGCGGTACCTGTGCAGTGTGCGCGGTACC
>VZTI01003805.1:5588443-5604622 GCA_013397865.1 Struthidea cinerea
CGGGGGCACCCTGGTCCCGCGCACTGTGCGCCCGCGGGGGCTGCCCGAGCGCAGCGCCTCCCCGTCAGCGGCCCCGCCCCGAGCCCGCAGCCCCCCGCGACGCCGCGCTGCCGTCCTCAGGTGGCACAGTGCGGGTGTTTGTCCCGGGCATGAATGAACTCAGTGTTACCGGCTGTGCAATCGTCTGCAGCTTCGCCAAAGCTTGAAAAATAGTAGTGCTACTTTGAAATTTCTTCTTTATTTAAATTCTAAAGTAAACTTGAAATGCTTCGTTTTGTTTACCAGTGGGTAATCCTGACCCATTTAGTAGCCTTTTTGCTCTAGCTGTGAAAGATACTCTTTAAAAGGCTGTGGCAGAGCATACAGTGATGAACTCAATACTTGGGTGTTTTATAGGATTTGGGCCAAAGTTGTTTGACTGAGAAAAGAAATGAAAAATTAAGTCAGTATTCTTATTTTGAACACAGTATTCTTACTGAACGTGGCATTTAAAAACGCCCACATTGTTAGTGCTATTGAACAATGACATACAGATTATCACATCAGTAAGTGATAATTTATCTTCTGAGTACTGCTTTAAAAAAAGCCAGTTCCTCTTACTGTTTCTAAGTACTTCTTCCCATATGTGCCTCTTGCAGGAGAAGGAGGTACGTCTGTGGAAGTGTTCAGGCACAGCCAATTGAACAAAGACTGGAGAAACTAAGCGGAAATTGTCCTGCAGGACAATATATATAAGGCAGAATATAAGCCTATTCTCTTATTTTTAGCCCATTTGTTAAGCACTTAACATTCCTATTCTTGCAAAATACAAAGAAGAGTGGTCCCACCACCAAGACTTTGAAAAATTGCTGCTGGTTAGAGAGGATGGTCTGAGGATCAAACAGAAAGTGGATGCTGCAGTTTAGCAGATGTGATACCTGTACTCTCCTTTCCACAGTGCTGGGTGAAGGAGGCAGTAGACTAACCTGGATCCATGCTTGCTAAATTTCCAAGAGGATTTTTGTGTGAGAAGAGGTGCATCTGCTGTTGGAATATCCCAGATCTTTGGAGGCAGCCTGCAAGATGGCTGGTGAGTAAGAGGTGCCAACAGTGTTCTTGTTTGCACAGAGGCACTGGAACACAAGAAAGAGCAGAGGCTTGGGAGTGTGGGGGTTTTGCAGAGGCCCAGGTTTTTTAGGAGTGTAGGTGTGTTGGCAGCCAGGTGAGAGGGCCTGGCCTGCAGCCCTGAGGAGAGGCTGCCCCAAGACCCACCTAGTGGAACTGGAGGAAGGAGCAGAACACATCTAGGCAAGGCTTGGTGGAGGATTGGGGCAGGGAGTCCCATTCACAAAAAGGGGGTTGTGGAAACAGAGATGATGACATTGTCAGAGCAGAAATTATGTTTGCAGCTGTGTTTTGAACTGATTTTAAGTGACAGAAATGGGAAGTAGGAAAACTAAAAAGGAGACATTTACTTATACCATGACCAATAAGATGCTGGTTAGCAGCTAAAAGTTTAACTTATTTATTGGTATATTGGTATAGTCATGAAGGTAATATAATGATAATAAAAATCAGTACATCTGGAAGTCAATGTGTATGACAGTTGTGTAATCCCCACAGCACAGACATGTGTTCCCTGCTGCTCCTTTCTGTCAATATTTTTTAGTCTAGAGAAGACCCTCTATTTTATAAAAAGAGTATTTCAGGCCTTATATCCATTGAAGAGCTGTGCTCCATGCAAAACCACTAACAAAGGCTGTTAGTTCCCATGGATTACATGTCCAAGGACTCCTTTTATATGTGGTTGCTGCAGACTTTTGCCTCATCTAAAGGAAGTTTTAAACTTCTGAACAGTTAACACCTTAACAGGTTTTGCATTGCCACCCAAGCGTATCTACAGATCTGTGCAGCAACAGAGCATTTCAGGCTTGCTGAGCAAATTGAAGTGATGAACAGGCTGCTGGGAAAGCCCCCAGCCCGTGCACAGCCCATGCAGCCAAGCTCCTGCACCTTTGCCAATCGGGAAAACAGCAGCATCACTCCCTGGCACTGCCTGTCTGGGAACACACCCTAAATGTGTGTTCCCTAAACACCCTAATTCTAATGTGCTCAAGTACTTCTTTAGTGCCCCACTATTAAATAGATTATGAATACCACAAGTAGTAAATAAGAGACTATAAGCAAGGCTCTCAAATAAAACTGCATTTACCAAATGTAAATGATGTTGCTAGACAGAATTCACCCACGAGCTAACCCAGAGATATCTGGCTGCTTTCCATCAATGGCTGCAGAAGGAACAGAAAAGTAAAAGGCCAGTAAGTAGTTACCCATAAATAAACGTGTTAGCATTGAAATTAATCTTCAGCTAAATCTGTTAGGAACACAGAAACAAGAGTGACCTTTCTTCTTCATCAAGCCCAGTCCTCTACTCTTGCAGGGAACCAAATCAAATAAACCCTTTCATATACTGATGATATTTAACTTTTGAAGTCAGGAAGCTACTCAATCAGCATCTGTTAGAGTCCCTGTCTTTTTGGGATAAAACCATGGAATGCACAGTTAGGAATTGTTTGTAGGTAGTGGATATAAATTCAGATAGAAAGTTTTTAAGCTCAAACCCAAAAGACGTCAGATTTACAGTCTCATGCAATCTTAATTATGCTGCCTTGTGTATGTATTCTTTGCATAAATGATGCATAGGTTATGTGGAAAAAATAGTATGGGGTTGCATAAGCGAAGTGTCTTTATCAATATGGACAAAAAATGTCTAACTTTTGACAGTTGACATTGCAGCACAAGTTTTCTACAGTAGTTTCTTCTTGAAGGTAGAACAAAAACTATTTTCTGTCACGTGTCCCTGGGGTGATGCATCTTCAGGCTTGGAATGACGAATCTTTAGTGACAGACATTTAACATATGAACTACAGAGCTAGTGCCATAGTAATTATAAAAAAAATGCCTGCTGTCCCAGGGTGTAATTTCCTCCTGCAGTGGTCTGGCAGAAATGGGCAGCCTGAGTGACCCCTCTTCCCCCACCAGCTGCTGGCAGCAATCTTGGACTCAGCTAGTGATGCTGGTGATCCAGGGGTGAGGGCTTCTCCCTATCAGTCACTGAAGAAAGATACTTTGTACACAAAGCTAACAAGAGACAAATTTCCTAATGAATGTCTGGCAAGTGAGACCTTGTCTGCCTGAAAATGAGACAACTACTGAAGTGGAAAGTGGAAACCTCTTCCTGAAGTGTAACCCTGTGTGACAGACTGTCCCTGAGATGTTCTTTGAAAAGACTGTGCAAATGTTGGTGCAAACTGCCTGTGGCTCCATGTATCCCTGACATCTTTCCTGTGACAAAGTTAATCATGATATTGCTGTGCACCAGCCAAAGTGGCCTTATGACCTGACTGAAAATGAAGTTCAGTTTATGCTTCAGCTTTCAGGCTTCTCACCAAATCTTCTTTTCTCTGTGGAGAGCTATCTGCACAAAATACCTTGTACCATGGCAAAAGACCTCTTAGTGCTCTCTTGATGTTTGTGTACAGGTCCTTGTTCAGCTGACACTGTGAAATTAATTTAACTTTACATAAATACTATCAACAACTGCACTTTATTTCATATGAATCATAGAATGGTTTGAGTTGGCAGGGTCCTTTAGAGTTCATCTAGTCCAACACCCCTGCAATGGGACTAGATCAGGTTGTTCAGGGCCCCATCCAATCTGACCTTGAAGATTTCCAGGGATGGGACATCCACCACCTCTCTTGGTGTTGCCACCCTCATAATAAAAAATTTCTTCCTCATATCTTATCTGAGTTTGCACTCTTTTACTTTAAAACCATTACTTCTTGTCCTGTTGCTACAGGTACTATTAAAAAGTTTTCCCCCATCTTTCTTTTAAGTCTCCTTTACTTATCTAAAGGCTGCAATAAGGCTGCTCTCGAGCCTTCTCCAGGCTAAACAACCCCAACTCTCAGTGCAGTCTTAAGTGCCAAGATCTTGATATTTTAACTTCCAAAAGAACTTTGGTATTTCCTGAAATTGCAAGTTGTCCCTTTTCATAATAGCATTGGACAAGATGCAATAGAGACAATTTATCCTTATTTTCTTGATAATCCAAACACCTAAAATGATTCTTTCAAACTGATATGCCCAGCCAGTTCCTAGGATTCCCAAATTTGCTTAGATTTGTAAGACAAAGAGTTATCCATGTTATGCCTTTAACTGAATCTGCTACTTTATAGAAATAAAAAACCACACAAGAATTGTCACTGGAAAATTTGCAGAGCCTCCACCCTTCCTCAGGCTGGAATTCCCACTCTACTCTCTTTTTGTCTGTAAAGCTTTGCTCTTGGCTCATTTATTAAATGACAATGTGGTTCCTGGCTTTATATAAAAAATGGCTGTGTTGAGTCATAGAGCTCCCCTCCCCTGTTTCTTTTGATACTGAGGTACCAAACGTAAATGTAATATTGACAGCATTCCCACACCTTAGGAATTTAGGAACTTATTAGGAACTAAGTTTACATTCTTTAATTAACTTTTTTTTTGGTCTCTTTGCTAGTTTTACCTCAAGTAATGACATATTTAATACAGTTGCAAAACTTCATATTTCATTTTAGCATTTAGCAGAGACCGGACATGATGCATTAATCATAAATAGTTTTTCAGTATGGCTTTTCTAAATTACCTTCTGGTGTTTCCATTTGTCAGTTTGGGTAATACTAATATCAGTTTCTACTTTCCTCTTTTTATAGGACTACAAACTGCTATCCAGTAATTCTTTTTTTAAAATGTTTTCTCTTCTATTGTTCAAAGTCAATTGTTTATTTGCCAGGATAAGAAAATATTAAGGAAAATGGTGCTGATTTATCATTATTTGAACTGTTTTGTATCATAATATAAAATCATAAATATAAATATAAAATTATATAAATATGTATTTATATATAAATATATAAAAATGATAAATATAAAACTATAAAATTATAAAAAACTACTGCTAAATTGCAAACATTCCTGTAACCAAAGAGATCTAATAATGATTAACCAGAGTGCCCCGCTGCCAAGCAGGATGCTGGAAACATTCATAATGTTGTGAACAGATACTCATACTACTTCATAATACAAATTTCCTAAAGGATTGTTTCAACGCTTCCAGTGAAGCATCCCAGGGTCCATTGACCAAGAGCAGGCACTTACAATGACCATATCACACAGCAGGTGTAGAAATGGCTAAAGTACCAGTCAGAAGAATGGATTCTAAAAAAAAAAATACTTTTAAGCAAGTGCTATGTCCCTAATAGTGCATTTGAAACACAATAGTCCAAGGAAAATACTCAATACGTAAAAGGAGAAGGAGCATAAAGTATGGACTAGAAGGCCCTGAAATAAAAAAAGGCAGAGCCCCTGAATTGCCAGCAGGTACCTGTGAATCAGGCAGTCCCATGGCCAAATCTTCCAGCAGCAGACAGAGAAGAGAGGAGAGGAGCAAAGCACTTCAGTCTCTGCAGGACAACTCCCAAGCTCCAGCACAGGGCAGGGCATCATCAAGCGTCAAGGGATGCTATTCTTATCTAGAGAGCTGTAAAAGCTAAGACAGATCAGCTATCCAGTCTTGATGTAATCTAAATCAGCAAATTTTCAAGTAGATAATATTATAAAACAAAACTACAAAACAGATTCCCTTAGGTTTGGTGGAGGTGGGAAAGAAACATGAGACCTTCAATTGTGTTGTGCTTGAAGAAGGAAGTAAGAGAGCAGCTAGAAAATCGTGTCACTAAAATGGAAAAAGCAGACTTTCTGTTTCTTGGAACAAAATAGAATTACTTTTATGAGGGATATATATATATTTAAAAAATCATCATTGGAGCTATTGTTCTCATTTAATGACAAGACTCACTTATATCTGTATATGAATAAATTTCTGGAGACTTAGATCAGAGTCTGGTTTATAGACTGAGAAATGAAAAGAGCTGATACTTTGAACAATCTACTGTACAAGAGCATCCTTGCCCCTCCAAAGGCACCACCTCCACTAGACACTGTTAAACTCAACTCTGACCTGAATGAAGAAAGTGAGTGTGGAGCCACTGCTGTGTTACATGACACAACTGGTGCTAACAAACTGGTGATGGTCACAGCCAGCTTCTCTTCGAGCTGGCTGCAAGTGACACTAAAGGCATAAAGGCACATGGGAATGCACTCAGGAGTGTGTGCAGTGAGAGGCTGTCAGGTACTCTTCCTGCAGAAGCAGGGAACGAAAAGTTGCAAAAGGCATCAAGGATGCTCCAGAGAAGTCTGTTTCAGGATGAAAGTGTGCTTTCAGCGAGAATGCTGTCAAAAATAAAACTGGAACCTCAAGCAAAGAAGGTACCTATTTTTTGTGTGCGTGCTTTAATTCAAGAGTTCTACATTGTTTATAAATAAGTAGGTTTGTATTAAGGCATCTAGTTTCAGTTGCCTCCCCCCCTTTTTTTTACTTTTCTGTCTTCTGAATGATGTAGTTGCAGGATAGAGATATTTCTAAAGAGAATCAAATGTGTTATCCTGTCATACTCTGTTGCATGGGTGATACCTGGGACCTGAGTCTCATGGTGCAGTTTCACATGTAATTAGTTTGCTGTTACTGGCAACACAGATTTGAAATCAGAACTAAGCCCTGTGAGAAACTGTTGCCAACGCTCTCATTGAATTTCCCTCTACTATTATTTATAACGCTGTACATAAAAAGGAGAACAATTGGATCTAATTTATTTACTGCAAATGCTCTTAGGAAGAAAAGTGTTGTGAGCAATTTTAGTTCAGCCAACTAAAATACTGTTTTCCTGCTTTTACTGATAGGAAAATTCACTATCTGCTTCCAAATTACCATAAAGGGGACAGTGAGGAAAAAGCACTTTACCAAATATGCAAATGATATGACAGTCTGTGCAACAAGAGATGGGAGAATACAATCAAATTTCCATCAGCTGTAATAATTCTTGCACTTGTTTTCTTAGCTTGAAAAGGAGTCCCTAACTTAACTAAGCAGCTCAGGAGCTACATCTGAATGATAAACTGGGGGAGCCTACATCTGAAGGGCTTCCTTCCTCAAAGATGAAAATTCAGAACAGGGAAAATATCCTTTCTTTAACAGGCAGATTAGGCCAAGACAAGAGATCTGAAGTAATTGTGAGGGAATATCTTGATACAGTCATTTTCTGCCAGGTACAGCATCATATTGATGGTACAGAAAGACTTTCTGGATTCCTCCTGTTCATGCTATGCCCTCTGTTGTCCCTATTTAGCCAAGTTGTCCTTATTCAACGTAGTGTCCCTGGCAAGAAGGTGGGTGTTGCATCACTGATGTTCCTGTGCAACAATACATTGTACCAGTGCTGGACAGTTCTGACTACAGGAATTAGTCAGTCCCCATGGCCTACTTCCCATCAGAGTACAGGGGTCATGGAATGCAAAACTGGGGCCAAATTATTTCACTGGTGGCTGGAACTCAGCTATTTGCCATGTGCATTACAATAGTGAGTTTACTTTTTCTAAGTGCTGAATTACTGCCCTGGGAGATGAACACATGCGTTCCAGACCAGAATTCAGAGTTTAGCCTAATGTTATGTTTTTTAAACACATCTGTGATCTGTTATGTTGCTGGGTAATGATTTTCACAGAACCACTGTTATTTAATATGTAAAGAAATGTCACTGTCAATATCAGTCTCAGCACGGTGTTGCTGATAACACATCTGAGTACTGGATAAGTGCTTCTTCCTATGGGCAAAATACTACAGGTCATTAAAATGTTGATGTATTAAGAGGAAAAGTTATAAAAAATTGAAGGAACATACATGGAAATTTTAGGAGTTGGGACCAGAGACTTCTAGAGAGTAGTATTTTTGGTTACCAAATGTATCACAAAAGTAAGCTAAAAGTGGAAAAGCATTAGAGAAACAGCGTTATATGCCTAAATTAGATATATATTTGGTATACAAATGCTTGGAACCTGTATTCAGTTCTAACTCAACAACAGTCCTTTAGTACATTAGGAATCAAAAGTGCAGTGCCAGAATCAAGCAGCAGTTTATCCTTTTTGTATTCCAGGAGTTACTTGTTTTAATCCTTTCAAGACCTTCAGACTATTTTTGTTTTAACAGTCTCTGAGGAAATTTCTCATATCCACCAAACAAAATAAAGGCCAGACTGAGCAAGTAATATTGTAATTCAATTTCAGTGTTCCTAAACTGTAGTTGACTTCAGTTTGGACATGGACACTTGAACACAGGCAACTGTTTTGAAAGAGTCTTTATGTTTAAATCCTTCAACTCACTTACTGAAAGGATACATCGAGATGAGAAGTCTTTGCAGAATCTAAGCCTGGTCTTTGGTCTAATTCTTGAGATAACAGCCAAGTTTCATTTTAATCCCAGCAGGAAAGGAATAAAGACTGCCTGCCTCTACCACATAATATTTTCTGGTGGATGGGTAGCATCTTTGAATAAGGAATCAGAGAATTTGCAAGGATTGGTAAGTATTTATTTAAATTTCTGCTGTTCACTCTTCTACAGTTGGAGAGCTGTACTGCTGTAACTCTTCCAGTTCAAAGCAATTATGCCTGGCTTTCGGCGTGCATGAAAGACGGATGCAGCTCTTGTGCTCCTGTTTTATGTAAGCCATCCTTCTTTAAGAGGTGCAGTGCTTTGCCCGAGGTATGCTGAGCCAGCATTCCTTCCTCTTTCCAGATGTACTGCAGTGTCCTGATAATAATTATCCTGTGCAGTGTCAAATAGAAAGGAATTCCTGCTGTAAATAGGTGCAGATGTAGATATGTGATGCGAGGTGTGTAGATTCTTGAAAGGAAATGAGAGGAACTGATTCATGTGGAGCTTGAGTTATAAGTGCAACCAATAGATCATGATTATTATACTGTCTATACAGTACAACATCTCTGTATTCAGCTTTCCAGCTAAGTTTTAAAAGCTCTGGGCTCTTAGGACCTTAAACACTGCTGACACGTCTCTCTGCCTTGACATCACCCTAAAACATTTGCTGGCCTGTCTCTTGGTTATCACCCCTCTCATGGTTAGAGGTTTTACCCAGGTAAAAGTGTGCCTGTGTGGATTCCTTAAGAATTTTCTGGCATTATTAAGACCAGAGTCTCCCATTAAGTACCCTTATTCAATTATCTCCTTTAAATGTAAGTGAAAGTCCAGTACATCTAATTCAACTAAGCAGATTCTAAACTCAGTGTACTGTGTCTCTGATCTGCCCTGGATTGTTATTTTCTGAATTTATACCTGTTGTGTCACTTTTAAATTTTCTGTAATGCAGAAGAAGACTCCAGCATACATTTCCAGTCAAAGTCTAATACAAGACTTAGACCCAAAAAGTTTTAATTGTAAAAAAGTGATCAGAGGTCTGATCCAGACACAACGGGACTTTTGATTTTACTGCATCCTTGTGTTCAAAGATTATTGTGACAATTTTCACTCCATTTCCAAGTTCTTCAGCTACTTTGTATTAATAAAAGAATCAGGGGTTAAATCTGCCATTCAATTTTGGAGAGTTTAGCAGTCTGTTCCACTCCTAATCCCTGTTTGTCTGTTTTGGTTTAGTTTTGTGTTTGAACTACCCTTAAAATACAAGTCTATTTGTTAAACTCAATGTTTTTCAGTTGGGGAAAATGAAGTTTTTCCAGGCTGTGGATTCCCAAGTTACCCTGCCTTTCACAGAAACCCTTCACTCTATGACAACAAGGTATGATTCATAAAATTCACAGTTTTTAAAGCAGAAAGCAGAAATTACTTACCTGACCTTTGATTAGACTAAGATAAAAGGCATAAAATTTGTGGAGCCCATACTCGTAAACAAGATATTATTTGGGAATACTTTCTAATTCAGTATGGGCTAATAATTGACTGAATACTTGGACAGGAGAGAAAATCTCGGTACCCAGGAGCTGAATATGATTTTTTGGATTCCTAAATGAAATCAAATTTCCAAACTCAATTTCATTTGGTGCAAACTATTCCATTTAATGCTAAAAGTGCATTTTTAATGGAAGTGGTTGTCAAAATAATGACACAAATTGATGCATAAATCCCACAGAGAAGGTGAGGATCGCATTAGTGCTCCTGAAGAAGTTAGTGTATGCCTCACAGAATCTAACTCCTACCTGTGTTTGAGAGGAATTCTCCTCTCCTCTGCAAATTTAGGTTTCTCCCTCACAGCAGTGACCTGACCATCAGCCCCTCTGACTGGAACAGTCCCACTTTGTAAAATATACTTAAATATTCATGGAGCCAGCTGGTGAGAGAAAAAACAATGCTCTAGTCTGATGGTTCAGTAACCCTCCTGGGGAGGGTGGAGGTGTTAGTCCCAGTCCCAGTGAATGTGTAATTATTTATACAAAGAAGAACAGTGTCAACAGGAGAAGTGACAAGTCCCGTCTCCCAAAAAGTTTCCTTGCAGGAATGGAGAAGTCTAAAGAAACAATAATGCATTTGCCAGAAATCTGCCAGGTATAGTTAACAACGGTTTAAACAAACTCTTAAAATAATTTACAGATTATTCCTGAAATAGCTAAGCTTTTGGATGAATAGATGTTCTTCCACATCTCTGAGACAGACCTTGTTCCTCATATTAAGTGAACAGACCTTTCATCCTCCAAAGCAAAACAGCTCTTAAAAATAGAAATCATTCAGAACATATTTTAAGAACTTAGCATCTCATAACATCATACCTGCATCCTTGCTCCTATTGACATCAATGGAAGGAAAACCAGTATTTATATGTCCCACAAGCAGATCTGTCTCTTGGAGAATGCTGGTCTATAATGGTTTGTGTCTGACAGGAATAAAGAACTCTTGAGACCTGCCTGCCAGTTGAATAGCCACGGCTGTATGGAGCTCCAGCAGTAATGTTTTTGCAGAGTCTTGCTGAAGGCATCATGCAAGGCACGGTTCTTCAGCACAAGTGAGTTTTCACTAGACCAGCTAAAACACAGACTATGTTTCAGGCAACAAATTCTCATTCAGGACTAAGGCAGAAGGAGAAAACTTTAAGGTATGTGCAGGCTGACGAGAGCTGCTCTCACTTTATCTCAATTTGTGAATTAGACAGTGTGCCACAATTTTCTAACAGCTTCTTAGAGTTTGTATGAGTTTCCATTAGAGAACTCAAAAAAACATAGATAGTTCCAGTGCATATGCCTGACCTACAGGCACCTATGCCCAGCCTGACAAAAAATGGCATCAGGAATTAGATATTCATTACCTCTGGCTTCAAAAAAGGAGTAAAAAAAACCTGAGAGGTTTAAAGCTTGAGTCATCAAAACCAGAGCTGCCTGAAAATTGTTTTTAAAGCTCAGCTGTAAACAGTGTTGTAGTAATTCATATTACGGTAAGCATAGAGTCATATCCCTTTTGTTAGTCATATGTTTTGCCAATAAAATTACTTTCATAAAAAAAAATTCATAGTGTGGAAGGCCTTTCAGAGGACTGTATAATTAAAGCACAGTAGTTTCTGACATCTGGAAAGAAATTCTTGACTGCAGAGCAGTAAGTGACCTGTGAACTTTAAAACATATTTTCAGATAAAAAGATTTCCAAAGAAAATTTTGAAGGAAAGCTGCTGCAAAAGGAGAGGAGCCTGTCTTAAAACTCAGAGACGGATGGGACACAGCAGATTTCTGCATCTATGCATCTGATGCAAAAGCTATAAAGAACAGGCAGCTGTCAGCAAGAGGTAAGAATCCACCAAGTGATGTTGTGATGAATATTCAAAAGTTAAGGACTTAAATATTACATAGGCTCTGGCTGATGAAAAGAGAATGACCAAGCAGCAAGCACTGCATCAAATCTAGTACATGTAGCTGATGCTTGTAAAGTACAGCAATATGTCCATCTGGATTTTGAGTTAAAGATGAATAAAACTTAGATTATTGTAACAAATGAAAAAGTTTTAGTACTTCTAAAGCCATAGCAAGGAAACACAGAATTTTTGAATCTGCTGGCATTTTTTCCCATGTGGTGCAGGTTAGCATTTCAGGCCTTTTTCTTTAGGAAGAAATTCTGTCAAAGAGAGACTGAGGCAGTGGCAGTGGTCATAAAGCTGGATGCTAACACCACATTCCTATTGAAATTCAGTGTGAAACTGGTACACAACTCTAACTGGTATCTTTCAAATATGCTCCAATGCCTCTCCACTCAATGCCTTGAGGCAGGGGCACACAATTTATCCAGTGTTACTGGGAAGAAAGAGAGGCACAATTGTGTACATGTATTCTGAATATAGTGCACAGTTGGCATGTGGACAAGACTAAGTTCAGGCATTACAGTATGTACAGAAACACTATGAGCAAGTGCCATGGATCCATGTATTTTTGGAGGAAGCAGCATTTCTCTGTTCTGATCACTGCTCTGCTGCGTTCACCACAGCACATTCCATAAAACCCAGCCCAGCCCAGGAACCAGACTGGGCTAATGGGATGAGTGCCCCAGCCTTGGGAAATGAGTGCAGTGAGCCACTGCCTAGCTGAGGCTGAGGTGTCCTTCAGACCGGGGTGTCCTTCAGGCTGTCACTGGCCACGTGCTCACAGGAATCAAGCTGCTCTCCTGGCCCAGGATGTGGAGGCAGTGCAGGTGTAATGCTCTCTGCAGTTCTGCAGGTTTAGTTTATAGCTGCCCGTCTTTGGGTGTATGATCTAGGTTTTCATTCAGGACTTCATAACCCTGTCCAGCTCTGCTCCTGCCTGTGGGCTGTGGCTGTGGCATGCTGGGTGCAACCTGTCTCCTTGCCTCAGCTTGCTCTCGTGGTGGTGGAGGGTGTAAAGCTGGGATGGTGGCACTGCACAGCAGGAAGCATGAGGCTGGGATCCCTTGGGAGCTGTGGCTGTGCAGCTTCAGGATATGGGTTGATGAGGGTTTTGCATGTAGCTCAGAGACCCATGAAGCCTGGAACTTGTGCATAATTTTTGTCCTTCCTGTTAAGTCTGTGGGTGTCACATGAATTCTCTGTAGGCTTAAGAAAACTCTTAACTGAGCATTGGTGAGAACACTGCACTGTAACACCACCTGGACCAGAGAATTACTGTCCCCAGTAGTCC
This sequence comes from Struthidea cinerea, assembly GCA_013397865.1. Taxonomy (NCBI): domain Eukaryota; kingdom Metazoa; phylum Chordata; class Aves; order Passeriformes; family Corcoracidae; genus Struthidea; species Struthidea cinerea. The sequence continues at coordinate 5,601,515 of VZTI01003805.1, forward strand.
AAGCTGAGCAACAGCTTAAAACTCTGTTACTTTATTTTGTTGTCCCAAAGCCGCTGATACTTCTACAACTTGATTTCTTCATGGAATTAATTAAGGGAATGTGAGAATTTTCAAGAAAATTCTTTGAGTTAAGGGATAATGTGCAAAGTTTTATTTCCCCCATTACGTTCCTATTTCTTCTATTATGTTCCCATCATAAAATAAAAATCTTTGAATATAAAATTATAAGTCAGGTCTGAAATTAAAGATTTAGCCTCTGTATACCCTGGAGATGGGTGTTCTTCCTACTTAAAAAGAGCCATACGAAACCCCCAGAGTTCTATTGTAATTTGTGTAAGAGGAATTGTAAATATATCACTGAAACTCGCCCTGCTAAATCCTTCTGAAGAGTGTAGTAGATGAGAAGACTCCCCATCATGTGAAGCCTTTCTGTTTTTATCATGTCACTAGGAAGGGTCACTGTTTACTGTATTAGCTATAACCTAACAAGATGTGTCCTGTGGCAAATCCAGGACTGGAATTGCTGGACAGGTTGCGATGGTTCTGTTATTAGAAACCTGTTAGATTTGACATTGAGCATAAAAGATGGGGCTCGTACTGCAGAACATTTCTTACACTCCTGAGAGTAAATCCCAGCAGTTGTTATCAGAAAAGATGCTGAAGCGTCTGAGTTCTCATCGATTGCACTTGCAAGTCGATCAGTCACATTGAGATATGCAAAATCTGTTGACAAAGAAATGATGACTGATATCCTAAGAACAAAATCTAACGACAAAACCAGTAAACCTTGCTGTTGCCAGAGCAAATTCCTCAGAAACCAGAATTTAACACTCAAGGGTATTTTGTATCTAGACAGGTTGTGTGTTGGCTTAGTTTATATAATGTGTCTGAAACATCCAGAAAAGCTTTACCTGTAGCTGGACTGTTTGAGGAAATAAATGCATTCAGTTTGCAATGGCATGTCAAAACAAAATATGTTATTACTGGATTTAACTGAATGTACAAGCATGATTGCATGTTGCCACATTTTGACCGTACTTCAGGTGGGATGTAGATTTATTTACTCTTCAGTGCTGATAAAACCAACGGTGTAAGACAGGACTGAAAGGCCACAGGGAGTAAGGAAGTCAGTTTTGTGTCCTGCCTGTGGGGCAGCAGTACCTGTAGCTACACAGTGCTACACAAGCATCAGGCAGGGCACCTGTGTGGCACTGACACAGGGAGCAGTGCCCTGTGTGCAGCATGGACAGCCTTACTGGCTGCTCCACCTTGGTTTCTCTCAGAGAGCTTCCACTCACATTCGAGGCAGTTGTCAGGGCTCAGCTTGCATAGAAGGAGTCAGATCTGAAGAAATTTGGCTTCAGGCTTGAAATTTGTAAAGGGAAATTGATAAGATAGAGAAGTTGGGTCAGAAAGTGGGAAGAAGTAAATGAAATTAAGAAGGTAGTAAAGAGAGTTGGAAACACTTTGATGAGACGCTGCATCTGCATCCATACATGGAGGCTGCTGGCTTTCACAGCTTATGCTGGCACAAGATGTAGGGATCACTGGACAGCTTGCACAGGAAGACATAATATTGTAAAAAAAATGTCCATAAGTTGGTGTTAAATAAGAAAGGCGTGGACCAGGCTTGCTTATATCCCAACTTTGACAAGGGCTGTGGAGAGCATCTGACAGCCTCAGGGCAACTCTGGATTGTGGCTGTGCCCAGAAGAGGCTTATTTGAAGGATGAACAGTGAACAGGAAAGCATGGCTGTCTCGGGGGTGCTGTGTGATCTTTGGCTGCAGGTTGGGAGTGAAGTGTCACTGGCCAAAAGGAACCAGAGCCCTCGGGAGAGCTGGAAGGTCATGGCAAGCCAAGAGCTGGTGTCTGTGTCTGTCACTGAGAGGATGAGTGTCAGCTCTGCCCTAAAAACAGCATAGCCAGTCCAACAGCTCCTGCTGTAAACTAGCAGGCAGGGATTGAATCATAGCACTGTTACAATACTCCAATTAACATTGCAATGTTAGAGCCAAAAAGGGGACTGCAATATTTCAGAAAGTGCATTTTACTGCTTTAGGTGTTGAAAACTGTAGCATGAAATACATGTGCATTGTTTGACATCAGCTGGGAATATGGTAGGCAGGTTCTATGAACACAGGTCAGTCTGAAAACTGAGTAGCAGAGTGAAAAAGTTGTTCACATCCAATAAGCAACATGTTGGCTGTGGCAGGGTGGTCATGGCATCGTGCCAGACAGGTGTGTGCCTCATGGCTAACTCAGGCTTTACCAGGGCTTGTTCATCTCGCTTGCCATGAATTTACCCTAAGCAATCCTCACAGAATGTTCTGGGCCAGGAAGGAGCCATTTCTGAACTGATGATTTTCAACTGCTCAAATCTGAAATGTGAAATCCTGCATAGGAGGATGCTTTCAGATTATTTTTTCTTTTACTTGCCTGTTTTGTTTCCTTGCTTGCTTGTCACACTGGTCTTAAACTGATATGTAAGTCTAATAGGTATGTTAATCTGCATCTGCTGTGTTATGCATGTGATGAAGGAAACAGATCAAATGAATTTATTTTAGTCAATATGTTTAAATAAAAAGTCAACATGGCAAGACGCATACTCTCACTCCGACTGAGTCATGTTCAGTTTAAGTTCTAGGAATGTCTAAGAGGGTGGCGTCATCCCCTTCAAAACAGTTTTTTTTTTTTCCCTATTGGATTATATCAGCAAGCAGCTGCCTCTAAGGCATTATTTCTGCCAGACGGTCAGGCTCTCTGTGCCAGCTTCTCCCTAAGAGTGTTGTATGGATGGGGCATCCCTCCCAAACAAGCCCAGGGGACAGTAGCGGTGCCCAGTCGAGATGCCGCAAAGGGCAGCACTTTCACCAGCTGTGCCAGGGCAAGCGGGGCGCTGGGCGGAGGCGCCTGCCAGGGGCTCCCGTGCTCCCCGCTCTGCGCTGCAGATGAGAAATGCAGCGCCAGCTCCCGTGGAGAAAACGTGTCCGTTCCGGAGCCGTCGGGCCGCTCACCGGCCCCGGCCGTGCCCGCGCCGGCGGCGCTTCTGCGGCTCCTCCTGGCGGCCCGGAGCGCCGGCCCGGCCCCAGCCCAGCCACACCGGGCC
>VZTI01003805.1:5604663-5617172 GCA_013397865.1 Struthidea cinerea
GGGCCCGCCCCCGGCCCCCGCCACACCGGGCCCGCCCCAGCCCCGCCAGACCGGGCCCGCCGCAGCCCCGCCGCCGGCCCGTGGCTCCCAGAGCCACTGCAGCCTCCCTGCAGTAACTGCCCCGCACTTCATCCCCGCACACACCGCTCTGCTCCTGTTCACTCCTGTGCATGTGCTGGGACAGATTAAAACAATCTGAATTAGCCGATATTTTTCAACATATGTGAATAATTTGTTTTGCCTTGTTCATTTCAAGCTGGTGAAATTGAGGATTCAATCAAACTCAGATCACTGAAGATACTGAAATCGGCCGGAATAAGCTTTCCAACACAATTTGAAGCATTGGAAAGCAGGCATTCTTTATCTGTGCAGGACACAGAGAGGATATTTCTTTTATTCTGTGTGTGTTGTGAGACGCTACAACAAAGTATTTATACACCGTAATCATACATATTCATTAAAACGTGGTTCTTATTTAATACATAAACATTGCTTTCCTAGAACTGATTTGTATGTATCCACCTCCTGCTGGAAGTCCTTTTATGGTCCTGGAGAGTCATGAAAGGGGTCTCTGGTGGTTGTATGCACTGAATGCTTTGATATTAAAGGTGACTTGTCCTTGAACTTTTTCTTTGGGCATGTGCTGTTGCTTCTTTGTTACATGACTTGCACGGTAGTCCTTTTTACGTGTTTCTGCACTGGTTCCAGCCATGTTTATCCTCCTGGGTTCATATTTTTACATCCATTTATCTTTTTTTTGCCATTTAGTGTTTAAGCTCTATCCAGCAACTTCAGGGAAACTGAAAATTTCTATTCTCTATATAATTTATCATTGATGGCTGAGTTAGAAAATGGAGATTTGTTTTCCTAAAGCTGAGTAAGACCGAATCTTGTCTAGGAAACTCCTGCTGGTTGACCTCAGTGTCCTCCACAGATCTGCTGGGCACAGACTAATGTTGCAAAACTTTCTTCTGAACAGCAGGCCTGAATCTCTTTATTCTGAGGTTCACTTGGCACAGCAGGCAGGCAGGGCTGTCACTGCCTGGTTCTCAGGCTGCTTTGACTCGTGTGTGGGAGCAGCCCTGGTGGGATCGTATGGCTGCGTGCCACGGACGGGCTGGTGCAGCACAGAGATGTGCTGCGCCACACTGCATTCCTGCTGCATCCTCTGTGCCAGTACTGCATACAGGGATGTGATTAGGGAATAGGAGGGTAAAAGAGCTTTTTACGAGTCAGAATTATTCTCCAGCCTGTTTGAGCCTTCTGGGCAAAATGCCAAGGGAAGAGAATTGAGTCTGGTGCTTGTTTGTGAATTTAGCTCAGGAATCACTTGTGAAGGGAACCACGCTACTGCTGACCTATTATAGTGCAGATGGGAAATTGTCACCTTAGAGACTTCATTTACCAGCCTGTTTGTTGCAGATTCTTTCATTCATGAGCTAGTGGGGGACTGAAATGGCTTTTGAAACAAAGAGTGTTGAGTAATAAGTTGGAAGACACTCATGTCTGGGACATACCTGGCAGTGTTGCCCTGACACTGAAACTAGAAATCATGACAATTCCAGAGCCTGAAAATCATAATTATTTGTTAGCTGTATGTGCATATTTGGCTAATGAATAACATTCCTTGGGGTTATTTAAAAGCAGCAATGAAGTGTGTTGGAGACTGCTAGGTGAACATCTAGTACTTTCCACAGAGGACTTGCACTCCAAGCCACAACTGCTGTAAAGGGGAGAGGGCCAGATTCCCTGTGGGTCTTCAGTAACTCTGCTTGGAGAAAGTCACTGTGAGTTTCAGAAGAGAAAGCAGTGATTACTTCACTTGGTAATATTTATAAGTCCACCAGTTCATTTGCTTTGTGCAAACCCATGTAAGAGTCTGCCAGCAAAGTCAAAATCAATACATCTTTTAAACTCTGTGAGGTTAATTTTTATCTTTTTTTTCTTTTTTGTCCTTTGATAAGGAAGATTTACAAAAGACTTTGTTACCAAAAGCTAGAGACCTCAATCAAAGTACATAGGGCACCACCAACTTTCTAATAAATGTTGATGTCTGAACATATTTACCATGTATGTAATTCAGCCTTATATCTGAATACAAGAATATACTCACCACAGATTAACTGTAATGGAGGTATGTACTGTTTTCCATTCATTATATCAATTCACTGGATTCTTTGGAATAATGATCATCTCAGCAGAAGCAGATTTGAAGATACACTGGCTGTATATTGCCTCTGAGGTGATAGGGCTGCTGAGTGCTAAGCAAGCTGGGACTTCAGGCAATATTCATTTAACAGCCTGAATATTGCATTTTGAGCAGGTTTCCCACTCTTGTATACTCTCAGTTCTCTGTTTTACTGAACACAGTTAAGTCAAATTAATTTTTAATTGTCCAAAGAACATCTGAACTTTAAAATAAAGGACATTGAATGCTTCTGTTGGGACAGAATAGTTACAGTTTGAAGGAATGTGCTCTATTTCTAGGGACAAAGGTGTTCTTCATAGATATTTGGCTTTTCTGTTTGAGTCGCTATTATACAGAAATAAATACTCTTTTTAACTATGTTGGCTAGTGAATATATTTTTTAGTGCTCAGTTATTCTGGTTACTTACTGTTCCAAACTTTCTCTTCAAGCTACGATTTCCTACTACACTGCAAGAAACAATGTTTTAATATTTTTATTGGTACAAACGGAAAGTCTGCAGCTTTATTTCATGACTAAGTTGGTGCATTTCTAGCTATACATATGTATTTTGCTCTTTGTTTTGATTAAAATATCCCAGACGATGCCCTCAGAGTGCTTTTGAGAGTGCTTTAAAGTGCTATGGCTGAGGAGGGAAAGTGAGTCTTGGGTGTTGGAGAGTAGGACACTGCCTTAGAGCTGAATGGCAGGATCTGCTGTGCCAAGACTCTTGCTGGCAGCATTTCCCTGGCACTGCCTGCTCATTAGGGCTCTGCTTCTATAGCACACTTACACACAAGGAAAAGTTCACCCCTGTCAATGAACAAAGATAAACATGTAATCCTATTAAAGTTAAGCATGTGCCTATGAGCTTCACTAAATTTTGGATAAACAGAGATGCTGCCTGTGTGTACAAAGGTATCAGAGAAGCTGCCCCAGGGACCTGTTTACCTTTTGCTCATTATTTTTATTATTTCTGAGAGCTGCAGATACTGCTGCTTGTTATCCACCCCACTGACATTTCATAGTTGTCTTTCCAAGTGCTGCTAAAAAGAAAAGCTGAGATTTTGGAACACTAGTGAGTGCCAGTGATTGAATTCCATAGCCCCAGGACTGTGGATGTGGAGAGCCCAGCATATAAAGAGGAGGAAAAAATCAAGGTTTTTTTTCTTGTACATGTGGCATTGCCCAGTTTCTCAGGACTGCAGAGGTGAGTGAGAGAGAATAGACATTTTCTAGCAAACAGAGGATAACAATGAAAAGTATGCTTAACCAAAAATGAAGGAAAAACTGTATTTTCATGTTTCATCAGTCAGGAGGGACATGAAAGGATTAGATCTTGGAGGCAGGAGACACTCAAATTAGAAAACTCTATAAAATTGCTTACTCTCCAAAAAGATTGTGTGACGTTGTTTTGCTTCTGTAAAGCATGCATCACATACCCAAAGGCTGTGCTCCCTGGCAAGAGAAGTATTTCCAGCTCCCCCCTAACAGAAGCATACTGCCACTCTTGATAAGAAATCTGCCTTGTATTAGAGGGTTTCTGATGCAGAAAGTGCATCTGCAGTGTTTGCCCCAAAGGCTCTCATCACTGCAACCAAGATTTAGCCTTAGCATTAATACTGATTTGCTCTACATTTTGACCAGCTTTTAATTTTTAATGAGTTTCATCTCCACTCGCAGATCCTGCTAACCTTACATGATCCTATGATGAGAGAATAATATCTGAAGGTAATTGTTATGTGTCACATGTTCCTTTGCTCCTCCTCAAATACAGTCCTGACTTTTAGCGTCATTTGTCAGAGAAGTAATGTCATGGTAACAAAATGTAGATTGCCTTCAGATTTCCAGTAAATTATCAGAGTAACTATAGATCCACCACAGCTGAAGGCTGAGGTACTGACCTCAATAAAGTACCTGTCCCAGCAGCTGCAACTTTTGTTGCCTACCATTCTGCTCGGCATTTTGCCATCTTCACTGGCTTCATCAGTTTTGTGAGGTTTTCCTCCAGCATGTTCATGTCCAGCAGTCAGATCTAGAGCTTACTGATAACATTATGAAAACCCTTAAGTGTTAACAGGAGGATGCAGACTGGTGAAGCATTTGTTTATTTGCAGGATGTAGTCTCTTGAAGCATCTGCTTGCAAGACAGCAATGGATGTTTTTGCTGGGATCATCAAATCCTTTAAGTCATTACCACATTTCAAAGAGGATGTACAAAGTCTGCAAATAAGAATCTCAAGAATTTTAGAACTTTTGAAGGAGTTCTGCAGACCTCAACTAGAAGATCCTACAGTTTTCCATTGTGTTCAGTCTTCTAACAGTTTCAGGGGGTGCCTGCAATTATGCTGGGATACATCCTGCCCTGCTGAATTTTGACAGAAAAGGTTTAAGGCAGATACTTCATGTAATTGCAGTTCACTGAGTGCTTTTTGGTGCCTGACTTGAACTGAAAACAGTATTTTGCCATCCTACTCTGCCAAATGGAAACTTTACTTGATGCCAAATAGACCTCTTCATTTTGCAGTCAATATTTTGCTGCGATTCTTGACACTGCTATTGCTACTCATTTAATGATTTTTCAGTGAGCACTGTAGACTGAACACTAATCTTCTTAAATATATTAATGATCTTAATGTAACAGGGATGGCTATCATTAATTAGCATAGATACTGGAGAACTGAAGTGGCAAAGAATGCTATTTTATTGCTTTAAAGTATAAAAGACAACAGAATGGCAATGATACTTTTGCTAGTATAGTGTTTTCAGAAATACCAACACCCCTGTACAAGAATTGAAAGTTCTTGTACTCGTGCTAACATCATCTATGTTTGAAGATAACTACATTCAACACATTTCTCATCCTGCAGGTGTCACAGTAACTTACACTAAGAAATGAAAAAAACCTTTATAAATGCATTTCTGCAAAAATGAACTCAGAAACAACTTTATTTATAGATAACATCTTTTTTTTTTGCTAAAAATGCATAGTCATTACATATACAGTAGTCAGCATCCAAAAGTGTAAAAAGTAAATTTTCAAACCCTCCTAATAAAACCACATGAAATTCACACTTTTTGTTCATTGCATGCACAGCCCCTTAAACATGATACCTCCTACTAAAGCGTGCCTGAACCTCTAGCAGACAGAACTGACTTGCTATAAACTCTTTCTCTGTACTATTAACCCCCAGCTACAACCACAAATCCTAAGGCATTCCCATGAAATAGCGAAGCCCTACTTCAGAATCCTCCATGTTCTGAGTATGGCCCAGGAAGCAATTGCCCTGAAAGCAGAAGTCTGCTGGTGGTGTTTCCTTACAGGCAACTTCAAGCAAAAGCCTGCTTCCTTTGTCTTGGTCAATAATTTATTACTGAATTCAGTGGAATGAAGCAGCATCTGTTTAAGCAAGATGTGAAAATGATTTAACTTTATTCCACACCCAGCTCCAAGACACTAAATGTCTTGAATGGAGGTCTCTGTCTTTCAGTGCATGTGACCATCTTGTATCTCATCTGAGGAGAAGAGAGTAAAGTCTCAGCTGTAACTTGGGTGTTGGTTATGTAGCCCTGACTCAGAGGTGTCTAACAGAAGCTAGGAACATACTTGGATATTGAGAGAATTTCTAAAGGTACAGGCTTTGACTAACAAACCACTCAAACCCTTTGATGTCTTCCTTTTTTTCCCCCTTGGCTACAGCTGCCAGTTAGAAAAACTCTTAAAAACATGGTCCTCTTCTCAGTGGTGCTTTTTATTTCAGCTCTTCCAGTTGGTGGGCAGAGCGGCTTAGCAGGATGATTATTCAGGGCTCCTTGGCAGAGTACATATATGTGGTCAAAAGATCCAAGTTCAGATTTCACTCAATCATAGGATTAACTCAATGTTTTTGGTTTTGGGGAACAGGAGGGAAAAAGAGAAAGTTGTTTGATCAATATAATTTTATATTCTCAAATGATTACATATTTTTACTTAAAAACTTCATTTATGTCAGGTCTTTTTACTCTGATAAGAAGCAGCTTGACGTAGTTCAAAATTCCCAATGGCAACAGAGACATAATCATAGTCTTACAGACACTGATGGGAAATCCTGCTCCACTGTTTCATAGTAACTGGAATACAATCCCTAGCTAAATGAACAAGGAGGCCTCATGTGAGTGTTAAAATGCTCCTCAATACAAGTTACCAGTGAGAATTTCTGAAGAAAAGAGTATGTAAGTCATGTGTGTTTTCTCTTTACTCCTGACCCCTAAGCATTTAGTCAGCCTGTTTCATACTGCCTAGGTTTTGATTGCCCCCCACTTGAAGCCAGTGGAAATTTTGCCATCAGCTCCAAAAGACACAGGATGTGAACATCCTAGGAGTATGGCAATGACAAGGGTTTGTCCTAAGAGTTCATGATCTGGAAACGTTCATGTTCCTCTCCCTGTGAGATGAGGAAAAATATAACATTCTCTCTGCTGGAGTTCAGTAATATTTCTTCTTAGCACCTGGGAGGGTCTTTGCATTTTTAAGTGCTTTACAAACATTTGCTAGTCTTCAGAGCAACCCTGCGAGGTAGGTAAGGTATATTCTCCCCATCTTACAGATGTGGAAACTGAGACACAAAGGGTCAAATTCAACCCTGGTACAATTCCAGTGTTTCACATGAATTAAAATTCATTCAAAACGAACACAGTTTAAACAACTTGCCCTAGATTACAGAACGGATAGTGGCAAAGCAAGGATAAGAACCCAGGAGTGCCTGACTCCTCAGCTTGTTACTGGCCACTTGGTCATTTTTACTCTCATAGGCAATGAAAAACAGTTTAATCTGGGCAATTACTACAGGTATGACTTGCTTCTGTAAGGCATGTAGATGGTAATCAACTGAGTTTAGTGCAATAATGCTCTATGAATGTGCTGCCTCAGAGAGTTTACTTGAACATGAAGTAAAACTTCCATACTGTCATTTTCTGCAGGTGCACTGTTGACAAAAAGCTGACAAAGTAGCTGGATTCAGCAAATAAATAATAAGCATAACACTTGGACAACTAAGCAGAACTATCATTTTAGCAAAAAAAACTCCAACATATTTCTACTTTTAACTGCTAAATTTCTACAAGTGCAGCATGCAGATGAAACCTTTCCCTTTGTTTCCAGACTGTATATTCCAGTCTTGCTAATGAAGCTGCTCAGAACTTCACAGATATCCTGGATAGTGACATTCAAATGAATACACTGCAGAAGAAATACTGTATCACCACATAAAACAGGGTAATGATTACAGATCAGGTTTATCAATCTTACACGAAGGTGAGCTTGAAGCTCACAGGCTACTCAGAAGTACCCAGAAGCCAGGCTTACTGAATATATGCCAGCGCGTAGATTGCAGTTCTAGGCACGTGCTGAATGCAAGGAGGGGTGTCTGTGCCATCAACACTCTGGGAAGTGGCCCCAGCAACAGTCACTTCACACCAGCACAGGTGTGTCAGTCTGGAGGGCAGTGCTGGCCAAACACAGAAAGATACCCTGGCATTTCCAGGCCACCCCCCTGTGCTCCAGTCCCCACCATGGCTCCCGTCCCCATACAGATTCTACTGCAAAAGGCCTGAAAACCCTTTTTGGTTTCAAACATGAGCTGTGGAGTCCACAGTGTAGACCTTACGGCAGGTTATAAAGACATTATGACAGGTACTTCTGCAAAAAAGTTAGTTTTCTAGGATTTCCTTATGCATCTAGTCTGCAGGTTAGACCTCTTGTCTGAGCTCTGGATATGCTTACACATGTTCTTCAGTCATGTGCTTTCACACCACAAAGTTACCCTGCACCCTTACAAGTCACACAAATGCTGACTCACTTCTATGTGAGCAAATTCAAGCACCATAATTGTAGATATCTTGTTCCAATTTTAATCTTTTTATCTCAGATTTGCTCTGTCCATCAGACACAGCAAATGGAACAATTATCTACATACATGTCCTCCACTGAATAAACACAGACACTCAGGTAACATTTCCCTAGATATTCTCCACGCTTACTGTACCTTTTTAATTTGTAGCCACATTTTTGTAAACAAAAACCAGACAAACAAAAACCCATTAATTAGAACTCTTAAATTCTAATCACATCTCCCTGTAGCCATTCACTTTAGATTCAGCAGCCTGCTTACAGTGGCTCAGAGAGCAGTGCTTGCAACCAGCTTTTACAAATAATTCCATGAGGTGCTCAGGCCCATACACGTGCGTCAACAATTTGCCAACAGAAACTTCTGAATGAAGCAATATTCTTAATATCAGAGCCAGGTACCAAATCTCCAGTGTGACTGGGGCTCACAGGCAGCTCTTGTAACAGCAGCAAGATTCCAGTAAAATTGCAGTTGGTTGCAATCCAAACTTTATACTGTTATCTGTCGTTGAGATATATATAGATGACCCTGTGTGGCCTAACTCCAAATATCAAATGTATTTTTACAAGTTAGCAACAGCCATTTTTGACATTGCCTCTTGAGATGTCCTCTACATTGTGACTGACAAGCACAAATACAATTCATTATATAGTATGCGCTAAAAGCCTGGTCTTTTACATTTGGCTTTTACTGTTGCTTGTTTCTGAGCTGTCTTCTAGTGCTGAGGTTTGCTGTCCCTGGCCCTTCTGATTTATTTCTTAGTTTTTAATTACCGGTTGGATGTGCTAGTGGCATCTCCCAGGCAAACCCTTTCTACATAATTAGTTTTGAAACTTGGATGAGTCATTGGGCCCTAACTACTATGCCTCTATTATTTTAACTTGAATACAGCCCATCTCAAAGATTTTTGGCCTCTTTTTGCAGTTGTGGAAATTCATAGGATGACATCGTTGCAGGTCTTGATCCACCGGCTTTCTATTGTGAGTTTTCAGGGTTTTCACAATATTAAAGCACATTTCAAAGAATAACAGTATTGTGAACCAGCCTCCTCTCCCAGTGGAGAGGATCTCCCAGATCATTTTCTGCTTTGTTGGCAGCTGAAGAAAGCAATGTTATGCTTATGACAAAAGTTAATGAAAATACGTAAAATTTAAAATACTTCATGTAGTTTCCATTTTCTTTTAATGCAGGTTGGCAAATGAAAACTGAACACAGCCACCCACAAAGGGCCATGCAGTTTTTTATGGCCCAACAATGACAACTCAAGAGGCCACAGTCTGGGAACTGCTATTTCAGATAATTCTAGTCAATCTCCTTAAAAGACGGCATCTGACCCTTCCAGAAATGACATAACAGCAGAATTGTGGCTGGCAAAGAGAACATATTTTTGTTAGGCTATTTTCATCATTTGCTGAGAATCTAAAAGATTCAAACCATTATACTTAAAATGGGTTGAAATAAAAGATAAAATTAAGTGAGTGTAATTTTCTTTTAGCTTATGCACTTCCATTGAGAAATTTTCACAAAGCTGGTACATTGGTACAGGGCATATCAGTTACTGGTTTCTGTGATGATGCTGACCTGTTAGGGATTTGACTTCATCATCCCTAGCTGCAGTCCTTCCTATATTCCCATTTTAAACAAAGGGGAGTTTGTCTTACAGGAGACTAGGACTGGACTCAAATGCCATGTCCATGAAAATGGGAAAGACCCAAGCAGAAATACACTTCTAGAGTAGGAGCTGAGTAAAAGAGCTTCTACACTATTGTGCAGACTGACACAAGGGTTTCTTAAGGAAGTACCACCCTTCTTTAGACAATGGGTTCCACAAGTAGTTTCTCACCTGAACTTCGATTTGTAAGCCCCTTGTGTAATATTATTGCACTTGTTCTGTCAGACAAAATCAAAACGCATATGCTTAAAATCTGCATATGGTTTACAAAAATGTATCTAGAGAGTAAATTCAATCTATACTTAGCTCTTTGTCATGTGACAAGGGTAATACCTGGGTTGCTCTGAAAAGATACTGCTTTGGAAAATACCTCTTAATTCTTGTCTTTGAACTCCCCCAAAGCTTCTGAAAGAGGACTTCAACACATCCAGCTGCAGCCACAACTAATCAGAATAGGAAAAAGTGAGGAATGATGAAAAAGTGCCATATCCAGTACCTGTAGAGACATATTTTAGGTCCTGAACTCAGATTCAGCAGTACCTTATTCTGCAACTAATTTTAGGATGGTAAATCTGACAGTGGTCTAATTAAAGAGCAGTAGAAACTAGTTCCATGTAGTTCTTTAAAAGATCCAGAATGAGATCTCATGCATCAATTACTCTCTTTACATCCACAGAACTTCCACCGAGCTTGGCAGCGGTTTATAGAAAGTCTAGCATCTGACTTTGACTCTAGAGGACTGATTTGGGGGTGATTTACTCGGGAAGATAAAGGGGCACCTTAGCAACCCCCGTAGCACAACAGATGTTCCTGACGTGCTGAGGGAAGAGCCATTCCATTATGCAGTCCTTCCTCTTCCCCCGCCCCCATTCCAAACTAGTTTGACCCCTTTCTGGTTCAGTTATTTTACAAATCCTTCTATTTTATTTTAGTATCCGAGTGGCTACACCAACCACTCACTGTCTGTCTAATAAAGTCTCTCCATCAACTGGTAATTCTGTAATAATTCACAGCTGTTTTTCCTCTCGCTCTTAAATCTATTGTTCCCTGGCTGAAAAGGCTGCAAGACCTTAGAAACTATAGATAGCTATCGATTTGTTTGCATTTAAAATCCAGTATGTGGCCTGCGAAGGCCTGTTACAATATCAGAGAGGAAGATAAATGTCAGTGCATAATCTGCTAGGAAATTTCACATAGGTGTTGATTAAAATCTATGAGTAATCATTGCACAAATGTCTTCCGCTGTATACATATATATACACATATCTGTAGCTAATAAATATACAGCTAGATATATAAATATATATGTATAATCAGAGCTAGTTTAAACCTAATTGTTATGAAATAAGTAAGTGGCATTCACCATTCATGCATTCTTCCTAGTAGCAGAGCTAAATTATTTCAGCTTATACTCTAAGCAGCAACATACCAGTAAGCATTTGCTTGCTTCCCCTGGTAACCTAGTAGTTTAAAGAGCACAAGCAGTTCTGCCATAGTAATTTTCTCCAGCAAACCTCCATGAAAGGGACCTGGCTCTTCCACAGGTGTGTTTCCCCCAGGTTTCACAGCTTCTCCAGGACATGGTGGGTCTGGTCTGAGGGTCACCAGTCTGAAGGTCATCGGCCCAGGGGTCTCCAGACCAAAGGTCACTGGCATGGTGGTCGCTGTCTCGAGGGTCATCGGCCTGGTCAGTCCTGCTTGCAGAGGTCTGCTACGTTGAGGAACCTCCTGACGACCACGGCAAGGCAGACGGTCAGGAGCAGCATGTACCCCACGGTGCCTAGGTAGGTGGGGGCAGCCAGGGGTGCCTTGAGGAACTCGGCCAGCCCGTCCTCCACGTAGTGCACCTGGTCGTAGATGCTGAGGAAGGTGAAGATGTGGAAAAGCTGGTGGCTGTGGCCCACGATGTCGAAGAGCCCCGGCTGGATCCGCTCGGGGATTTTGCTGACGTTGAAGAAGGCGGCCACCAGCAGCCAGAAGTAGCGGCGGTAGAAGTAGACAAAGAGCGTGGGGTTGCGTGCGCGGAGGTCGAAGAGGAGGCTCTCCAGCATGATGGGGCAGGCCATGCTGAGCGGCATGGCGAACACGAAGGTGCGCACGGCGAAGGGGTAGGCGCAGCACGCGGCGCGGCTGCGGCAACAGGCGGCCGTGCAGCCCACGGCCAGCGCCAGCGCCACGGGCAGCACCAGCACGCGGTAGGCCGCGATGGGCAGGCTGCAGTCCAGCTGCCAGCCCAGCCGCTGCTGCACGTAGCGGCTCATGGCGCCGGCGTCCAGCAGGCTCAGCCCTGGCAGCAAGTAGTAGGAGTAGGCCACGGTGCTGGCGAAGCCATAGTAGCTGATGGAGGCGTAGTCCAGGTAGAAGAAGGTGGCACGGAGGCGCGGGGAGAGGCAGCTGAAGAGATGGGCCGTGCAGCTCATGGCGAAGGTGAGCAGCACCCCCGAGGCGTAGCACCAGAGGGGCAGCAGAGCCGGGTGGTGGAAGGGCACATCCCCGGCGCCCCGCAGCAGCAGCAGCCGTCCGAAGCGGCTGAGGAAGAGCAGCAGTGGGATGAAGTGGGTCCAGAAGTTAAGGGTCTCGTTGGTGGGCTGCAGCACCGAGGCCAAGCACTCCTGCGCCGAGCAGTGCAGCCGCCGGTAGCCCGAGAGGATGAAGCACTCCACGAAGTCCTCGGGCACCTCGTCCCACCGCAGCAGGGCGGCAGGGCGAGGCGGCGGCGGCGCCGCCTCCTCCTTGTCCCCCTCGCCCGCCCGCATGCTGCTGCTG
>VZTI01003805.1:5617474-5679871 GCA_013397865.1 Struthidea cinerea
CGCCGCCCGGCATCGCGGTAACTGGAAACCGGCGGTGCACCCAGCACTCCCGAGGAGCGGCAAGAGACGCCCCCGCCGCCCCGGGTAGGGTTTCCCGGGATGGGAGGCGCCGGATACCCGAGCCGCCGTTAATGATTGATGCGGCCGCAGCGGGGGGGTGGGCTCGTGAGAGCCCCCGCAGCGAGGCGTGCGGCCGGGCCGGAGCCGCGGGCCCCCTTCCCGGGCTCAGGGTCGGCTGGCACCGGCACCGCTCGGTGCGGGGCCCTGCCCGCGGGGGCGTTCTGGTGTAAAAAGCACAAAGGGGGCACCGGGGCGCCCGCCCAGCCCCGAGCGCGGCTGCGCCCGCGCGTGCGGCAGGAGCCGGGCGGGAGCCCCGGGAAAAGGAAGATGACCCCGCGGGGCTGGGGGATCCCCGGCGGCGGGACAGACCGGGGAACTACCCCCAGACAGGGGACAGGGTAGCAGGTGGGTGGCTGTCTGTCGTGTGTGCTTCGGTAAGGCCGCTGAGACCCGATTTCTTTGGTGACATTATCTCATGCAGTGAATACAAACGTTATTTTAGGCTACGCGTTCCCGGCCAGGCTGCACGGGGTGAGCGTCACTGACACACACGGCACCCACCTTATCTGCGCGCTCCGAGCGGGGCGGCTGGGAGGGAGACTCGGGAATGGGCTGGCAGGAGCTGCTCTGTGTTGATCCTTAGACAAATCCTACACTTAACTGTCGTTGCGGTTATGCAAGCAGCAGGGTTACATAATCAATATAAAAATACGGGGAAAAGCGCTGTACGGGTGTTACTGTTCCGTAAGGCGTCTGAAGGAAATAGAAGGTAAATCACTAGTGCAGGTACAGGTAGGAGCTAGACTAAGGGATTGCTCTCTGCTGCTTCGACGTGTTTCCTTTTTGTTTGTTTTCAGATGGTCTTAAACATCCAATAACTCTCGGTTTCCAAAAGTACGTTTTACATGGTGATATTTAGAGATACACTTGACCTCAGTTTATACCATGCGACCACGTGTGTAATTAGGACATTCTGGCCAAAAATTGTTATAAAAATCTTCTATTTGATAGTGAATCATGACAATGTGAAAAATCTTCTGAACAAGGAGGCAATCAGAAATAAGTTTTTTTAAGTTAGCAGAAAAAAAGTCTTAAAAGTGTGTTGCTGAAAGTGATTTTCAATGCATTTTTCTTTCAAAAGTAGGGCAGACTGGTGACACTGCTTATAATCTTCAGAAAAATTACACAGGAGACCTGCTAAGAAAATAAACATAACTGAACAGTGCAGAACATGAAAAACCAACATGAGGAGCAAAATATTGAACAAAAGACATTTTTCAGATAGCAGGCCCAATATGCTCTGATATCCATGTGTTTTAGAGGGGATGCCTGCTTGGAGTGCGGGGACACACCAAGCAGACACGCCTTGGGGAGTGCTCTGCCTGCAGTGAGCCTCAGGAGTGAGCAGGGCCCTGCTCCCCATGGGCTCTGCAGCATGGGATTTAGGGAGAGGAAAGGCTCTTGGGGATTACTGGAAACTGCTCAGTCTCTGGTAGAGGTCAGGCTTCTCATGGTGCTGCTCTTCATTAGGGAGGCCACGCAGAGGAAGAGACAGGCCAGACGCTGGACTGTTTGCTGCATCCCTGGAGATGCAGAAGGTGGGGAGGGGGTTTGTTAGCTAGAGAATACCTGCCCCTGCCCTGCTCCCACCACACCACACACGCAGATGCTCCCAGTAGGGCTCTGGTGAACCTGTCTCCCGGTCCCTAAGTGACACTGCCATTTATGGTGGCATGCCCTATGGTAAAGGGCCAAAGTGACCATGATCTTCAGCCTCTCTTATCAAGGTTAAATAAGAAGGGGTGGTTGACTGAGAGCAATCAGGTTTTAGACCTGCGCTAAAGAGGCTGTTGGAAAGCCACCAGCAGCTGTTGCAACAGATGGTGTCTAAAGAACAACAGCATCCACTCCTGGCTGGGAATTGCTGGCCTTGCAGTGGCAGCAGGGCTCGTTTGACACATTCTGACTTTCCTGCAGCCTCCTGATGTTCAGGGATGTGGAAGGCTTTCAGTCCTCTTGCCTCTGGGAGTTCTGGGGTATGGCCTGGCTTCCTGGGAGAGACACCCACTCGGCAGCCCAGGCTGGGAGGAGCAGGTGGGGTTTGCTTGTGATTCAAGACAGACAGTTCTAGTGGGCACTGGACAGTCTGGGTGTTGGTGGAGGCACACATTAATGCTTTAGCAGCCACATTTATGGAACTCATTGCTAATGATCTGAGTCTTTTGCTTATTTTCAAGGCAGACTCTTCACAGGGAGAATGATCTCTGAGGACAGCCTGGGCTTTCATAAAGGCTACTGCATACATATTACATTGAGTTAAGTATTCTCCTCCCAAGCCAGCTGTGGGATAGTGTGCAGGGAACCTTACAATTTGAAGCACTTACAACCTCAAAATAGCCTCTTATTCATATGTAGTCCATCAAGGTTAGTATTACATGACTATTATGTGGTAAGCCAGGGAGAATCAGGACATCTGGAGGTCGCAGAGAGGAGTCTATGTAATGTAGTGCATGAAGAAGCCTCTGCATTTCTCTAACCAAAGTTTATATTTAGAAGGGCATGGTCAGCATATACCAGGGTTTCTCCTAGCATATGTAGAATTTTCTGCAGGCTTTCTCTCCAAATAACCTTTTAGAAGAGTCTTAAAACACTGATCAAGGTACTGCCTAATGAGGTAAGTAATGGAAGATAATGTTAATCAGTGCTGGATGAAGACTCAAAGGAAAAGATGTGCTAAAATACCAAATGTGAATTTGTTTCTACATTATACTTCTGTTTTATTCAACACTGAAGTCCTTTCTGAGGTGTTACTTTGTCTGGAATATCAAAAGCCCTAAAAAATATTCTAAATTACTTCAACCTTACCCAGTAAAATTATGCCTTTTGGTTAGGAAATGAAAAAAAAAAAAAAGCTAAATGCATGTTTTGCACTCAAACATACTCAGCACACTGGGGAAGAGGTTGTACTTATCCCTCCTATTATACATAGCTTTTTTGAATAAGTAAAGAAACTAACTTAAAAAACTTAAAAAAGAGAGGAAGTCCTAATGGGAATAAGCAGTGGTGGTGTTTGGAAGATTTAAGATGCTTTTGAAGATAAACCTTTAGCCTCACCCAATTCAACTCACTTATGCTGGCAAATACCAGTCTTACGTGCTCTTGCTTGACGTAATCCTCTACCATACAACTCTGCCTGTATAATTACTTTTTCCTTTTTATATCTTCACTTCTAAGACAGATTTTGATTATTTCTTTCTCAGTAATAAGTTTTGTCTATGTAAAAACACTTACTTTCCTCTGGATTTTTCTCCTTCACTGAAATCTTTGTAGTAAATCTGACTCTGTTGTGACATCTTCCATGGAATCCCACTGAACAAGAGAGAGGATACAATTTGGCTCTATTTAAGAAGAGTAGCTACTAAAGAAAGAGAAGCTTTAGCTTCATCTAACTTTGTTTGCTGTACCTCATGGTTGCAGTTTCTCTGGGAGAACATCTGAAGAGATACACAGCCATACAAAAATGGTCCTTTTGTTCTGTGGGGTTTTTTAATCCTTTCTTGAATGTGTATCAATCTCTTGCAAATAATGGCTTGATGGGTAACTTTTTACTGCAGTGATTACAATACTTTGTAATAATTGAGTAGGCACAGTGCTTTGATATAATACTGAAGAGATTAACTTGCCTTTGGAGATTCCACTCCACAATCTTTTTAAGAATGGATAAACAAGAATCCTTGCGTCACTTTCTCCTTCTTGAGTAACTAATTAGGGTCAATTATACTTTATAAACCTAATTCCTTAATAGATAAAAGTGGAAGTGATACCTCTATTTTAAAGCCTCACCTGGAGGAGAGAAAAGGTAGATGTTAAAGGGAATAAGAGTAACCAACACCATCATGGTTGCACAGCAATGTTCATTTTAATGTCTCGGTGACCAGGAGCTTCTAATTTTCTGCCTTCTTTACCTTGAATATCTTCAGGTTTGTACCCTTTATGCTTTAAAAACCAGCAATAAAACCCATCTGAAAAAAACCTAAACACAGCAAACTGGGAAAAATACTTCACATTTTAAGAAAATTTCTCTGAAAGTTTGGTTGTTGTCTTTTTAAAGTTCCTGGTTTTGAAAGATTTGAGGTAAAACTTGTCTTTTTATTGACAGCAGCAAATATGAATATAAGTATTGCAGTGAAATTAGTTTCACCATGATGAAGAACATATTGGGTGGATGCATATTTCTTGTTTTCCATGATCAAAATCCACTACTGTCCCAGTTCCAGGGGCTCATGGTAAGAGCAAAGTACAACTTGTCCTTTGCAAGGGTTGCAGGACTGAACCCTCACTTACAAAGTGCGTGACTAAGAAATTGTTTTGTTTGTATATGCTGAGTGGGAGTGTTTTGCAGAGCACAAATTGCTACTCGCTGTTACTAACCTGACGGGAGGGACTCTGAGAATGGCAAAGGAATGATTGGCATTGCACTCATCTTGAACTTCCATGCTTTCAAACAGCTGATAGATGTGCACATCTGGATTCCAGTCACATAGGCTAATTCTCTGTGGCAAGAAGCTGCAGGAGAACTTTTGGAATTAAGCCTTCATTTGATACTTGCACTAATGCCTGGAAACTACACTGCAAATTACTGACCCTTCTCAGCCAGACAGTGCAAGTCAGATGTTGCCCCTGTGACTGGTTTGCATAATGTGCCTCACTGCTTGAGGAATCCCAGGGGGAGAAAGAACCCAGGTTCCCTGGTAAGACGTGTCCCAGGAGAGCAGTGGGGTCCTGGAAGTGAAAGCAGCTGCTGAATGGCAGGAGTAGAGCAGGACTCACAGCTGAGGGGAGGTAAAGCACCGGCACTGAGAGATGGAGTAACACAGAGATGGCTCCTGCCAGGAGACAGAGAGCAGACAGAGCAGTGGCAGCAAGTCCAGACTGCTGGGAACCTGAGAGCCAAATTTCCCTCTCCCAGACAGTCCCTCTGGCTCTTTTTCGTTATTCCGGTGGCCCCTGCTAAAGTATCTCAATGCTCTCTGTGCTCCAGCTGTGCTACCCGCCTCTGCTCTCGGCTCGGCGCTGCTCGCCCAGAGCTCCCTAGCAACCCGCGAGTGCACGGGGGAGCTGCAGCTGCCTATTTTGAGAATCCTCGCTGGCGGTTTTCAGTCTCAGGGATGGGAGGAGATGGAGAGTGGAATAAGGGAAGAAGCTGTAAGACTACCCTAGAAGACTGGGGAACACACACACAGCCGGTGGCTTTAGTGATCCATGAGCCACTTTGTGAAACTACACAGGAAAGTGTGAAACTACAGAGTTACAAGCCTGTACGCCCAGCAGCTACGCTTCTGTCCTACTCATAATCTGCCTGTCCCGTGTCCTCAAACATGCTTCCTCTGCCACAGTGTAGGGAACTTCCACAGCACCCTAAATCCTCCCTCTCCCATTCCCTCACGCCCACTGTTGCAAAAGAATTGCAGCAGTTCTGTGCCGTGGGCTGGTGTGAGAGCAGTAGAGATCTTTCGTCTGAAAGTTGGGAAAAAAGCAGCCAGAAAGACAAGTGTAACACACTGCAGGATGTGGTTTACTTAATGTAGCTTAGTGTTAATTATTTATGATAATTCATGATTTTCCCAAGTATATTGCCTAATGATACTTGTCATTGTAACAACAGTTAATAAACAATTCCCAGGTCTGCAGGCAACCAGACCAACTGCATTATAATGAAAAATGTCTACAATTTACTTTTAAATATTATCATTAGCCTACCCTTTCCAGCACTAATTGTCCATGGATTTCTGCATGTCACTGCTTCCTTTCCTTCCTGTTCTCCTTCCTGTCCTTGCTCTCCCATTAAGCCCAAAACAGTGACATGTGTTCTCATTCACTAACTGTACACGAGTGCTACTGTACTATTGCAATGTGTTATAAATAGCACAGATTGAGGAGTACAGTTCATTCTGAAAAATTATCTTTAGAGATGACCTTTGAAACTCTAACTATATCTTTCCTGTTTTTCACAGCATGTTCTGGATTGTGATGCTCTTAATTTGGTGCAGTTTATTAATTACAAAAGAGCGTAGAGGCTAAGCAGTAAGCAGAAGATTTGAACAATGAGGTGGATAATTAAAAAGGATTAATGAGGTGGATAAAATAAAGGGATTGAGGCCAAATGGAACACAAATTTTCTAGACATCATTGGCCCCAAAGTGTCAGTCATTCTTTCATGACAGGTTTATTAATACAGTCCCAGGATAGCTGAGCATCATCTCGTGTCTTCTCCTGTGGCCCTAAATGCCCTTTCTAGGCAGTACAAGTTCCCCAGCTGGTTTGCTTTTTGACTCATTGGTGCACCTGTTTGCACTACTATGTTAAAATCCACCCCAAAAGCAGGTCACAGATGATACTAATCCTGTGTCTCTGCAAGCTAGGTTCTCAAGTAAACAGGGAGAAAGATGGGGGAAGAGAAGGGCTTGGCTTGGATTCTGAAACAGTAAATCCTGCCTAATCCATCCCTAAAGCTGCTTGACTAACGCCATCCCTTCATGTGGAAGGACTCCTCTATGGGAAAGTTTGGGGCTCAAAATATCCTAAAAAGAGTGGTGGAATTGTGCCTGTCAATGCGTGGGTTTTATTTCCCCCTCCTTCCTTCCAGGCCTCAGCAATTTCACCTCAAATTTGCCCAAGAGAGCTGTGCAGGCTCCTCCAGGGTGGAGGTGCGACCCAGCACCGTGCCAGCCGTGGGAACAGCACGCGCTTATCGCTGTCATTGCTGAGGTGTATTAGATACACGTCCACTCTCTCTGGAGCCTCAGCTGCCACTCCGTTACTAGAATATTCCACGTTATTCTGCGGACGGCGGCAGGAGGCTCCAACAGCCGGAGAAACGCGTGTTGCCACGTGGCCCCTCGCCTCGCCTTTGCCGCAGTAGCAGCAGCACCACCTGGCCCGCGGCGGATTGGACTGCGGCGTAAAGCGGCTCGTACCTAAGGAACGATGGGGATCGATGTTTTGTATTTTGCCATTTTTCGGGTAACTTCGGGTGGAGTCCCGTTACGTGGCACGGGCCGCGCCTGCCCCCTGCCGGCGCCTGCGCGTCCCGCCGGGCCCCTGCACAGCTGAAGGGATAGGAAATGCTGGTAGTTCCTGCTTTTGCCCGCGCTGCTGTTCCTGCACATTGAGCAGCGTCCTCCGCCTTTGAGGGAGCCTTCCCGGCCGTTCTCCAGCCCGCCGTGGGCGCTCGCTGCCGCGCCGCTGTGCCGTCCCCGCCCTGACCAGCCTGCTCGGTGCTGGTGACACGCGGTGACAACTGCCATGGAAGCGCTCGCAGCTGCGCCCTCACCCTGACACAGCTGCGGGCAGAGCAGCAGCTCTCACCAGACCATGTCCCTGCACAGCTGGACGCACATCTCCAACCGGTGAGGTTTCCTGAGAGTTTTGCCCTCCTCTATAAACATTCAGTTCAGCCCTCTGTAGTTGCCCCTGCCATCCTCAGCCTCTCCTTTTGCTCCCCCCCTTCTGGAACCTTCATTCTCCGCTGCCCCAAGTGGTTGTTAGCACAGGCCCTGCTCCCTCCTGCCCCTCACAGGGCAGTGGGAGTCGGCAGGTGGTGGATTAAAGTTTTTATTAATTTCTGTGTATCTTCTTGTCTTTTCCTTAAGTATTGTCTCAGCCCCTGCATATTCCACTCTGAAAATCCCTGAAAACATGGGAACGCAAGACTCATGATAAATGTGACCGCTGCTTATAATCCCCAGTTAAACAGTGTTCAATAAAGTTGCAATTGTAGCGTGATATCAAACCCAGTAACGGAGGATTTGCTGTGCTAGCCTTGTCCCTATTTATTCAAGGACTTTTCTCAGTTAGATGTAACGTTTCACGTTGTTCCAAACCGTATCCTCTCCATTTCACGTTGTTACATGTCCAGGGCAAGCGCTGCCTCCGGGTGGTGCGGCCCTGCCGCGCCGGGGGTTGGGGGCCATCGGCGGTTCGGCCATCGGCTTCGCGCCCTCCGCTCGCGGGCTCGGTGGGATCGGCGCTCGCCTGGCCGCCGCCAGGGCTGGGCGAAGGGAGAGGCAAGATGGCGGACAAGGCGCCCGGCGGCTCGCAGAAACCCGCCGGGAAGGTGAGGCCGCGCCGCCCTGGGGCACGGCCCCGCGGATCGCTCCGTTCGGCTCGGGAAGCATGGCCAGTGGCCCACTCCATTCCGCTCGGGGATCACGGCCTGCGGCCCCCTGCCGCGGCGGCGGGGCCTGGTAGCGGCGGGGCGGCGAGGCGCGGGCAGCGCGGCCTGCTCCGCTTCTGCTCTGAGCCCGGGGTGACCGCGGGCCCCAGGACGGGATGGGGGGCAGGAAGGGGGCTCGGAGTCCCGGGCCTCTTGCGGGGCACGCCCGCTCCCCGAGGCCGCCCCGAGCACGTCTCTGTTCCCGTGGTGTCCCCGTGCCCCGGCGGAGGGAGGCGCGGGGCCCGGCGGAGGCGCTGTGCCGGCCCGCGAGTCCCTGGGTTGGGGTGCTACCCCTGAGCAGTTCCGTAATGACCGAGCCCCAGCCGTGTCCACCGACGGGTTTCATTTCACTGCTCTGTCTCCCCCACCCCCGGCTCCCCGGCGGGCTGAAGCCCGCGCAGGGTTAGTTTCCGACTTGCGAGTGCGAAGGAAACCGGCGAATTGAGATGGCGTGGGTTCTTTCGAATTGCGATGAAGTTACAAGTTACGTAGAATTGCCGTGGTGTTCCCCGCGCTTTTCACTGGGCCCGCTCTACTTCCTGTAGTTCTTGCTGGGTGGATTTCCAGCCTAGGAGCACAGGTAGGGCAGCAGTTCTGGCAAACTTGGCCCAGAGCTGTGCTGTGAAACCAGCGGGTGGTCACAGCCCAGAGCTGCCTGCGCTCGCAGCATCCCTCCTGCTGGGAGGGTAGAAGGCAAGATATTTTGGGGGATGCACTGGCAGCTGATGGTTTGAGGATTACTC
The DNA here is from genome assembly GCA_013397865.1 of Struthidea cinerea. Lineage (NCBI taxonomy): Eukaryota > Metazoa > Chordata > Aves > Passeriformes > Corcoracidae > Struthidea > Struthidea cinerea. Next base: position 5,626,493 of record VZTI01003805.1, read on the forward strand.
CCTTTCATTCACTTTCGTTTTAGGTCAGACCTATATAAATCCTCCGGGTTTTGGTGTGTGAGTGTGTAAATCATTCAAGGCAGAAGCCGTGTTGTGGCTCAGGAACTTCCAGTGCTATAAATGAATAATTTTTGCCCATCTTTTTATTAAGCAAAACCAGGACTATTTAATTTTTTTTTATTTTGTTTTGCTGCTAAGAAACTGTAGTTGTTAATGTAGTTGTAATGAAATGTAGTTACTTGAAGTCTTTGCCTGTTTACTCAGTTGTTATTAGAGTAGGAGAGTTTTATTTTTGTTTCCCTTTTATGATCTGTTCCAAATATTGCCAAGAAATGTTTTTTTATCTTGCTTTTGGCTTGGAATGGCAAATAAGAGCTGAACATAAAACCTGAGTAGTAAAATAGGTCTTAATTTGTGGGCAGTGGCTTTCAGAGAATAAGGTATTTTGGGATTTCAAATATAATTAGCAATAGAATAATTAATATTGATTAATGCAGCTGATAACATGGTACAGAAAACCAACCCGGATGTGATTCCTTTCTTTTCACAGTTACGTTATAGACTATTTTTGTTTTGTTATTTACTATTTCTGTACTGATGATACTCTTTTTTTTTAATATACAGTAATAATTAATTTATGGGAATTGTTTTCTGTCCTGGATGTCAGTTCTGCAGAAGTATGTGCAGATACTTAACTCTACACACTCCCTCATCCATCCAATGGAAGTCAGTAGGACAGCTAGGGAATGTAAAGTCAGAGGTGTGTTCATCTGTGAGGGCCTGTTGAGGAGGTCCTGTACCTGCCTTGCCACCAACTTGCACCTGTAACACCTTGCACTTCCTCCTCATCCCTCAGTTTCCCATTCCTCCAGACATCCATGCTGTGTTCTACCATTATTTTCCCATGCTTTACGTTCTAGATCTTGCTTGTTTCTTCTTGGCAATATTATTTTATGTGCCAGGGAAAGTAGGGATAATACATACTTGGATCCATGAGAATGTTTCTGTTGAAAAGTGAAGTAAAATAAGGCATGCCTATCTCTTGGGATTTATTTCCCAAAAAGTAAATCTTGGGAAATCTTGGGGGGCTGAACAGTGTATGGTACCTTTGGTACCTTTTGTTTCGTTATTCCATGAGTGCTTGTGATATGTTAAAACATAGAGATACTTTTCAGATGTCTGTAGAAAGAAATGGTACTGAAATTAATAATATGCTTCTTGTTTTAATTAGTTTATTCACACAGGGATTAAAATGTGTATTTTTAGTTGAGTCTATATGAAAATGTTTATGGTTTAACAACTGAGCAGATAACCATTTTGCTCAATTTCTTGAAGTAATTATTTATTGGACATTTTGATTGTTTTAAAGCAATTTAGGATTCATTTACTTCCATAATTAAAATTGAAGTTGTAGGCATCTTCTGGTGCCTTGTATTTGCAAGTTATATTTGTTTTGCAGGTACAATTCTTTTTATATTTCATTGACTCCATAGGATATGTTTCAGTGGCAATTCCAAGATGTGCCTTTGCTGGCTTCTAGATACCTGCTGGGAAGACAGAGTAACCTTTTATTTTCTGTGCTCTGGTGAAGAACTGTGACCTAGTGCCTGAAATAAAACAGTTTCTCCTCTTCAGAATAGTTGGTGTTTGTTCTTCAGTCTTAGTGTCCAAGTACTGAATTTGACCCAGTTATTTTGATTATATATATATATATTTATAGTGTAAAATCATATCTTTTCAGCTAGGCATTATCTGTTTGATTCACTGATTGGAAAGCGTTGCTGGAGATGGTGCAGGTTCAGGGAGCCCTCTGTGCCTGCATCGCTGTGGTGGCAGCTGCTTTGTGTGATATTGACAGCTGCTAAAAAACTTTGAGAGTCTCCCATGTGAAATGTGTTGCAAAAGCATTAACTATTCCTTTGGCACTTCGAGATTAGAATAGCAAGATTTGTGCTTGAGAATTCCAGAAATCCAAGTAGGAAAGAAGGATAATTAAAGAAGAGAAGATAGAGATTGCCGAAGACTGCACAGGACATCGGTGTAGGACGTGATTCTGAAATGACAGATGCAGATGTTCACTTACTATCTTTATGTAATGAAATTTTAGCTGCTCAGTGGCTCTTCCATTTTGTTATTGTATCTTCTGAGAATAGTGAGTGTCTGGCATGGCCACTGCTCTTACATAGACTGCTGTTCACATTGTGTACCATAATGCAGAGGAAATATCCACTTGGACCAAGCTGTACTTTTCCCTTTTTCATTCCAAAAGCTGTACCTGTTCATCTGAGTTTAAGGTTCTAATCTGGAGAAAGCCACTGTCCATCTACTTTTGTGTCTGCAAGTTATGACTACTCAAATAGGGACTAATAGTAATCTGCATCATTCCAGCAGCTGTAAAGACTAAATACATTAGCTATAACATAATTTGCAGGTGTTTTCAAGCACTTGCTTGAAACTTGCTCTCTCTAGAGAGAAAGGAAGAGTAAAAAGGATAAGGCAAGCTGGAAACCTCCTTTTGCTGGCTTTTGACATCTTAATTTATTATGTGGTCTCATTTGTTTTTCCTTGCTGTCAGTGCTGACACAAACTACTGCCAGCGTTAGCTACTTTTTCCCTACCAAACACTGTCCTCTTTGGTTGATTTGGCATGATTTGGGCAGCAGGGTGCTGCTATGAGTTGGGAAGTAGTTTGGCTGAACCTCCCCATCTCTCCCTTTCGTGGCTGATCAGGTAGATCAGGAGCACTGCTGTAGTTCAGCGTGACCAGCTGCTCAGTATGGGGGCAGGATCAATGGAAGGTGTTGAAAAACAGGGCAGGAGTGTCTTTCATCAGAGTTTCTTTTAAACATTTCACCCTGAAGCTATTGGTTCTTTCAAGGACAGGACTTTCATTTATGTTTTAAGTTGTAGCCATTACAGTTGGAAAAATACCATTCACCATTTAGAAGACCACAGATTGTCTCCTGGGTTTTATTGGCAGCTCTTTTTTGTTTCACTAAATGACATCAGTATTAATTAAAAAGATATTTATTGTGTACTATATATTATTGTATACTGTATTGTAAAATACAGCATATTTTAAATACTTGTGAAATAACATGATCATGCCAGTTTTACCAAGGGATTTTTTAAATCTGGAGAAACCATGAAGAGCTGGATTTGTGGCCATGTGAACTGTGGGCAGGAAGAAGGTTTTGAGGAGCCATTCTCTTTGTTTTCCTGGGAAACTTCCATGAAGCTGCAAGAAATGTAAACATCAGAATCTCAGAGATGACTTTGCTTTGGCGTTTTCATGGAAGTTTGTCATAAATCTCATTTGTATGGTCCTTTGAAGTTTTGGGTTTTTTTTTCTTTGGCTGGACTCAGTAGTGAAGCTTTGGGTGACCTGACCTCTAGGACTGGGGTTTGACAGGGCTGTATTTTACTGCAGTAGCAATGCAGGCTGCTGAAATGGCACTTCAGCTGTGCTGGCACGTGCTTTGAGAAATGTGCAGAGTGAAAGTGATGGAAAAAGTGATCCAGCTGTAAAATAGTCTGGTTGAGGGGAAAAAAAAAAAAAAAAAAAAGATAGTGTTCAGGCAGAGTGGTAGATGCAATGAACTGGGAGTAAGAAGGCATTTGTCAGTTGTTTATGCTGGCAGTGGCTGAAAGATGGATTCACTGCATTTTTTCTGTCGTCATTTTGAACACGAGGGAGCTGTCCTCGCATCTCATCACGTGTAGGACAGAGCTTTGTGTGTCTTTCTTTCAGAAGTTCAGTTCGGTTGAGCTGCTTGACATGATGAGAGCAGCAAAAATAATCCTGCTCCAGATTTCAACACAGGTGGGCAACATCTTCTAAAATGTTTCCCTCTGTGTTAGAAAGACACCGATTCTGCTGAGTCAGTGCAGCTGGTCTAACTCTTAAGAAAACAAAATGGCCCTTTTTGTCAAGGCAGTGCAGATGGATGCAAAGTGCAGTGTTGTGAGAATTTGTGACTTTTTTTTAATAACTGCTATTTAGAAACTGGCAGATAGCAATGTGTAATTTCGTCAAGAACCTTTTCGTCTTGCACTTTGTCAGAACAGTTGCTTGGATGGTCAAGAGTAATATCAAAGGTAGAACTAAATTTATACATAGGAAGGGAAGACCTGAAAACCAAGAATTGTTGAAGGAGGAAGATAATGTGGCTGCCCAAAGGTGTTAGTTACTGTGGGGTAAAATTGGTCTGAAAGCTAAAACTGCTTTTAGAAGTTTTCTGAGTGCACCTTAATAGAAATTGTGCTGCTCATCTGATGTTCAGAGTGGCTGCATGGTCCCTGTAGGTGGATTGGGGAATGCCGCTGTACTCCCATGGAATCTCTGTGTGCTACCATGCACTGAAGCCTTTCTGAGCAGTATCATCTGGTTGCTGCTGGAGAAGCAGATTTATTGTCTTACTTTTTTTATGTTCTTCCTCAGGATAATGTGTCATTGTACTGAGCATTCTTACCGTTTGTTGCTCTGTGTAATGGCTTGGTTTTTGTCCTCCAAATAAGCAGCTTCAGCACCGTCCCTGTTGGGAGGTGTTGCTTTCTAAAACTTCCATAAATGAAACAGATGTGGAGAATCAGGAAATGGTCATTCTATTCTGCTGTTGCCAGACAAGCTCCTTTCCTGGAGCAGTGTTCAATCTGTGTCAGTACGCTAAGGCAGACAGCACTGTATCACTCCACTTTTGAGACTGATCTTTTTAACTGCAGGTCTGAAATTGTTTTTTGGAAGGCTGGAATTGTAGCTGCTGTGTTGGTTGCCGCAGGGTGGCAGCTGGCAGCAGGAGGAATGCTGTTTCCATGCTCTGGAATTCTTTTGCACAGTGTCTTTCTTTTATCTGTGTGATGTTGGGCTATACATTCATAAACTCTTGAGGGGAGGACAGCTTTCCTTCAGCTACATTTGTGCAGTATGTAAAACTGTGCATAACAGATTACTGATCTGAGTGCCATAGGCAGTTGTGAATCACAAAAAAAATCCGGCACCAAGTACACAAGAGGAGAAGTTTGCAAGAAGTGGCATTAGTAAAAGATGCTTGTGATCCTTGCTTCCGTGTGTATTCTAATGAACAGCTACTGGTGCATGGTACTAAACTTGTTACTAGCCTTCTGTGCAAAGATGTGCTTGTGAGTCATGTACAGTGCTGCAAGTAAGGGGATTTGGGAGGATTTTGAGAGGAAGACATGATTATTTTTCTGGTTTTTCCCTCCCCCATTTCTCTTTCTTAAAAAAACCCTCCAAACATACTCCTAGAAGCCTTTTGCTTCTTCCTTGGAAGGGCTGTATCTTTGTGTTGCTCTTTACTTTTGTGCATTTAATTCTGGTTGTTGAAGTGCTTTTTGTTGAAGACCATTTTTTTTCTAAGTTGATTTTACTGTATAACATAGGAATATACTTGTTGAAAGAGAAATGTCTCTGTCTTAGCTGATGAAAAGCAGGATGCACAATGAAAATGAGGTCTAGTAAATTATCTTCTAGAGTAGCATTTGGTGCTTGTTTGTTTTGAAAAACTGGAGATGAGCATCATATGTTACTATTTCTGGTATAAACCATAAACTCCTGGTAATAAGGAGAAATGCTAATCTTCTGTGACTAATGAACGGATTTCAGCCAGTGGAAATGTTTTATTTTGACTTAAATTTCAGTTTGATGTCAGAAGCGTTGAAGTTAAGGTACGAATTGTGCATCAGGCAATAATATCTTAATAGTAGGTGTTGTGTCAGGTTTTCTGGAATTCGGCCATTACGTAATTTAAAAGCGTGTTCTCCATCACGCTCATTTAAAACCTGATTTTATATATATGCTGGTTTACATGTTAAAGTTCAGTTAGAGTTTAAAGTAATAATGTCAATTAGTACCTAGTCACAAGTTGGGGTTCTTGAGGTGGCCAGCTTCCATCTATGCACAATATAGTAAGAGCAGTTTCAGAAATTATTTTATAGTAAGCCAAATGTAATCAAGCACTTTATGTAATCTTTAACGACCTTTAATGACAACTCTTGAAGATGCAAAAAAACTCAATTTTTTTTCCCAGTGGTGCCATTAGTGACATATTTATAAAATCCAGCTGTGGAAATTCAGATGTTTTTAATGGTCTATCTTTAATCACTTATTTGCCTTATATTGACATGTTCCTGAGGTGACCTGGTCAGATATATCATTAAAATACATTGTGTGTATCTTTGTTCTTCTGTATTTGGATGTTGAAATTGAAATGAAAGTCACATTCCCAGAACTGGAAAAAAAACCCCAGAGGTTGTTTGTCTGTTTCTTCTTGTGTGCCTCACCTCCTCCTCATTCTCTCCTCAGGTCAGAGGGCCAGATGCGGTACATACTACTGGATCTGCTGATTCACATGTAAGTCCAAAACACTTAAACAAATAAAAACCCCCAAAAATTCCAGCCAAACCCACAAACTCAAAATAGGCCTGTTTTTAAAGAAAACTACTTGCTACAGGCAGAGTCTGGAGCACTGGGTATGTAACCTGTAGGTGTTTGCAAATGAACCATTGATTTCATGTTTAAAAATACTCCTTGAAACTTTCAAAACAAGCACCAGTGTAGGAAGCTGTGCTGCATGGTACTGCATCCGTAATAGGTACTAGAACAGAAAGAAGCTGCAAGGAGTCTATATAGGTTTGTCTCTTACACTGAGGAATGCTTGAGAATATGGGGTGATCAATCCTAAGAGTCATGGGATATTGAAGTGCCTTTTCATACACAGTTGGCTTCCCGAAGCTGAGGCAGTGTGGCCCTAATTCCATCCTTTATTTTTCTTTCTAATAGAATATGTTAAAGGCAAAGGTAAGAGTAATAATCTGGTCTTGCTGGCCACCCCACTCCTTGTTCCCTCAGTGAAGAGACCTTTGCCTGATTGTGAGATTGGTATGTTGCATGAAGACTTACATGTTTCTGAGCTAAAATGAAAACAGGCAGCAAGAGCCAAACTGGGAGTTAATACCAGACAATTAATTCTGTGGTTTGGATTTTCTTCAAGATTTCAAATGCAAAAGTAAATTGCCAACTGTTAAATTGCTTGTAAGGTAGCATTATTCTAGTTGTGGTAGCAGAAACTTTTCATAAAGAAGTAGCTTGTTTTATTGAGATCTTTTACTTGCTACAATTTGGAAAATTACTCTTAAATCTGAGTATTTTGTGCTGATGGAACTGGGACTTGAGTGCTTTGTGCCACCTCACAGTCAATGCAGTGTTCTGTTTAAAAAGAAGTTGGCTTTCGTACGGAGATTTGATTACTCAGCTGCAAGTTTCTCTTTGCTTCTATCATTTGCTTTACACTTTTCACAGTATTTTGCATTTTTTGAAGGAGGAAGACCTTCAAGTTTTGTATAGTTCTATTGTTAGGAATTCTGCGAAGCTGCATATGGTTGATGATGATGTTATAATTGCTCACTGGAATCTTAACTAGCAGACATAAATTAGTTCAATCTTCTTAACTTTATATTGCTCCTACCACTTGGAAGGTGTTTCTTCGCCCCAAAACCCCTTCTAAACTGAGCAGATCTTAGTGCCAGAACTCTTTTATCTTGCAGCTGCTTCCCTTATGTCACTGGAACAAATATTTATCTGGCTGATCTGCAGGTATCCTGTAACATTACTGTGAGAGATTATTTTCTGATGACAGGATAAGCCTTGGGTAGGAGTGTGATATTTGTTCTGCCTGCAATGTGTGCTCGTGTTTTGCCAAGGTTGTATGTTGTTTGTCATACTGAAATAGAAGCTGTTTTTCGGACAACTGAAAGACTGGATTTTATTAAATTTAAAAACATGCAGATGAATTAAAAGCTCCTGATAAACCTGTCACAGCAGCTCATGTTGACAAACACAGTGTCATAAACCAGATAACTTCACAGACAGCACTGCGTACATTTGTGACTGATAGCTTTACTTTCAGTGATGAAGCAGGGAACACTTTCAAAGAAATATGAGCTCCTTGGTCATATGCTTGGCACAGATCTAAGAGGGGTTTGTGATGCTGAGCTGGAATTATAAACTGAAGATATTTCAAACAGTTTGTTTTTCATGGTACTTTTTTATGTAAATTTTTTTTTAATAGGAAGCTGATACTAGAAATAAAACTCTTTGCAAAGAAAATTATTTCTAGAGGAAACTCTCTCCAGTTGCTATCGGAATTTTTTTCATAATACAGTGTTTAAGTTGTTCATCTTATTTGTCGCGATGTTGTATTGAGCTGATTTTTTTTTAAGAACTGTCATTGCAAAAATCAAAGTTTTAAGCATCACTGTGTGCTCTGTGTAAGAGCATCATAAATATTTTGAAGATAAGGCTCATACCTTATGTTTTGTTCTTCTGGGGCTTTGTTGTGCTGATTCTTCATGAATTATTGTGTTAAGTAGGAGTTTCCAGAGCAATATCTTTTCTCTCATTTAACTTCCCACTGCCCATGTCTTTGGAACATGCTCTCCATCCTGTTGTCTTTCTTCTCTTGGTGTTTTACTGCCTGTTAACTACCAGAACAGAGCCTTAAGAATTCCAATTCCATACTCCAGTAATTACTGTTATGTGGAGTGCTTCCTTTGTCAGGGTTTTGGAAAGAAATTCAAAAGAATATCGGAGCTGAGTGTGAGGTTTTTTGTTTCGTTTAACTAATAGCTGAAAACCTCTAGAATGCATTTTGTTGTTCAGCAAAGCTGTTAATTTTTACCTTGAACTACAACTGAAATTCAGCATCCTTTTGATTGTTCCATTACCTGTCCAACCTTGCACAAACATTATTCTGGCCAAAATAGTCAGAAAAGCTTTTTTTGAGGGGGCAGGGAGGGAAGGGGGAAGAACTGTAGTGCAAGTCATGTATTTCTGAAGGTTTAGAAACTGCAGCACTGCACAGTGATAAGTGTCCAGGCTCTTCCAGCATCCTTCAGATTTCAGCTGTGTTTGAATGGTGTATTAAAAGCTCTCTCATTAAACCAAGGATGATTTGTTTAAAAAAACCCACACAACTTTTTTTTTAAGTTGTATTAGATAATGACATCTTTAGAGATAAGTACAGGCAGGCTTTTCTTTGTTTTATTTGAGTTACTGGTCTAGGCCAAGGTCAAAAGTAGCATTAATTGTTTTGTAAACAGTTTGGTGTCTGTTTTCTTACTCCCTTTGCAGCCTCTAATGGAAAGTAAACTTAAAGCATTCAGTATTGGCAAAATGAGTGCTGCCAAACGGACTCTGAGCAAAAAGGAGCAAGAAGAATTAAAAAAGAAGGTAAGGGTGTATAATGAAAATTTCACTTTGTATGCAGAGCTGAAATAAGTTTGCTTTTAGATTGCAACCAGCTTTCACACCAGACATCTTAATTTTGATAATTGTAGCTCTCTGAGAGCAAAAGTGAATTGTATTTTACATGTATAATTTGTTTTTGACATCCATGGCATTAAGATAGAGAGAGGCTTACTCTTTCCTTCTCTGTGAGAAATCAAGTTCTCTGGCTTCCTGAAATAGAGAATTACAATAATCCATTGATGTATTGCTCAGGATGGAGACAGCCATCACCTTAAGTAATTTTCTGTTCTTCATTTGCTCTCTATCATTGGATTTCAGTAATTACAAAGAGTACCTGTCGTTTTTGAAATTGTTTCAGTACACATCCTTGTTAGTTCTGTAAAACATTTTTTTGTCTAATGACTGTATTGGGAACTAATACAAGCCTTAAAATTTGATACTGCATTTTAGATTACTCAGGAGTGTCCAAATTTTAGGAAATACGTATCTCATAGTTGGTAAACAGGAAGTTTTGAAAATTTTGGGGTTTGAACTTTATATGCACAACTTGTACTATATTCCTGTGGCTCGTCTTCCGCTGGGTTGTTGGAAGTACTGGCCGGAAGATCATGATAGTGCTAAATTTAGTGTCTCAGCTTAAGTAATTGAATTGAGTTATTCTCGGGGAAATATGGAAAGGTGATCCTGTTGTTGATCTCCTTCAGCCACGTGGGTTGATTGTAAAGGCTGAGATGGAATGGGCACTGTTCTCTCATGCTGAGGCCAGCAAAGCTCCAGGCTCATAAGCCTTTGATTTGAGCTTTTCTATTTGGCATCTTTTGAATGTTAAATGGCCATGTAAACTCTTGGAAAGGAACAGGCGTAGTGGAGCACACAGCCTCACTGGCTTTGTGTATTATGTGCTGTGTTCTGCCCACATTTCTCAGAAATTTGAATTGTCTGAAATTGGAACTCCTTTGATGCAGTTTGTAGCTTGAACTCTAGAAAATAAAAAAGAATGTCACATAGCTAATTTAAGAGTAACTGTCTAGTGAAGGTTGTTCTGTAATGATAGTAAATAGATTAACATTTGCTATGTAGGAGGATGAGAAGGCTGCTGCAGAAATTTATGAAGAATTCCTTGCTGCTTTTGAAGGAGGTGATGGTAATAAAGTGAAAACATTTGTAAGAGGAGGAATCGTTAATGCATCTAAAGGTATAACTAATCTTTTTTTGGAGGTGGTGGGTCATTTGGTTTTGAGTAAAGATGAAGATTGGCTTTGAATTGTATTTTAAAATTAATATGTTACATTAGAAGCAGAAAAGAAAACTTGATGCTAAAATCTACCTTATGCTTTGACTGAGGTAGGCAGTGGTGTTATTTGTGCTTTAACCATAAGAGGAAAAAATGCTTTGGTTGAGAATAACTAATCTTACATTCTTTTTCTTCATAATAACAGATGTTAAATTATGTAAAATTCGTATTATCAGCTTTCTAAAAATTAAGTAATATATTGAATTGAATGACCAAGACTAAAGAACAGCATTCTTTCTAATGAACAGTGTTGTGCAGCCTTAGTTAATAAAATTTGCTTTTAACTTGCCTTTAATTTCAGAGGAGCATGAAACAGATGAAAAACGGGGTAAAATCTATAAACCTTCGTCCCGATTCTCCGATCAAAAAAATCAGCCAAGTCAGCCATCTAATGAGAAACCTCCATCCCTCCTAATGATAGAAACCAAAAAGCCTGTAAGTTTCTTACTTGAATCTTAACTCCATCCTGATGTATTTAGAAGTGCTTAGGAAAAGGGCCATGTGATCTTGCAGAGTAGTTTTATCTGCATGTGTCACATACTGAGAGAAGGTGGACATTTTGAGTTGCCTGAACCTATAGCAGATATGAAGGTGGTGAAATGCAGAGGCCCAGGAGCCCTGTATGTGGCACAGTACACCTGGTACTGCACTGCCCTTTTACTGTGTTCCTGCTAATTTGGACAAACTTCTCATGGATATGGATTTAGTGACTGCTGCAAAGTAACAGCTTCTTTAGTCCTGAGAATTTCTGAAGTTTTGGAAGCAATTCTTCTCAATTCCTCTTGCTACCATCTGTTTTTGATTTTTTTTGAAACTTAAAACCAAAAAATAAATTGACCTTTGTGTTGATCCAAGTTTTTATTGGTAGGTTCTTTGATTTTTTTGTTTGTTTGTTTGTTTTAGTTTGGTTTTTTTCGGGGGGGGATGAAGTTTGAGAACTCCCTTTAGATGTCCCTCTTTGAGTTCTAGAACTTGCAGTTTTGAAGCTGAACACCTTGCTTTATTTAATTTATTTTGTCTTCTGCATGGTTTGATGGGGTTTATTTTGGTTTTGTTTTTGGGGTGGTTTGTTGTTGTTTTTTACTTTTTTGTGTAGACCAAGGTTCATCATAAAAAGCAATGAAAATATTAGAAATACTATGAACAAACAAGTCAAGTGATAATTGCATATGATTACTGTTACTACTGTGTATGTGTAATGAATGTCTTTGATGTCTTAAAAGTCTTTAAATAGAGCTTACTACAATTTTAAAGCTTAAGTGTATCATGTATGATGCTGCTTGTTAGGGTGGGAAATGAATGTAATGTGATAATTGTGGGCAGTTCCATCATAACCTCCCTCCAGGTTTAAACTAATGTCAGTTTTAGACTAGTGGGGTAATACTGGATGGCAGTTTTGATCTTCATTGTATGTAAAGCTCTACAGTTACAGAAATGAATTGTAGCATTTTTTTTATTTTTCTGAGCTCTGTTTTGTCTTATGCAAGTGTTTGTACTGTAAGAATATTACTGCTTTTCAAATTTTTCATAAATACTTGTGAAGTAATGCAATCAGTTTACTCACTTGCCCTGTCCAATGGTGATTGAAGATAATGAGGTAAAAATGATTTTATTTATTTGGCAGACCCTCCCCAAAAACAAAAACAAACAAACAACTTTGCCTGGGGTGAGTAGGAAGTCCAGTTTTTCCAAAGCTGTAGTGTGTAACACAAATATTTTGTATGTCTGCCTATTGGAAACGTTTTCATTTAAATTTGGTTATATAAAAACAATGTTGTTGAAGATAAGATTTCACATGAGTTAGTTAAGGAACATGTATTACTGTTAAAAGAAAAAAAAAGTAGTGTTGCAGTGTCCATATTCTTTGTCATTCAAGAGTGCTTTTCCTGAGGATCTTGAACTATTTAAAGTAACTGTTTTTTCAGACTGTATTTACATCCAAAAGGAAGCAAGAGAAGGAAATTCTTTTCAAGTAGAATGTTTGTGGATAAAATAATTGAAGTTATATATATGTAAAATAATTTACATATATATGTACACACATCTGTCAAATTCATTAGAGCATGATGGTTTGCTAGGGGTGTAGTCAGCATCCTGGTTTCCAAATGGAACAAACTGACAAAATACCTCAGTTATTTTAAATGTATATGTAGTAGAGAGAGTGTTTGATCACATGTGCTGCATTGTAAGAATGAGGAGCAACAAAGTTTATTTTCAACTATCCTTAATTTTATATTTTCCAGCTTTGTGTTTGATAGCTCTCAGTCTGAATGTTTCAAGTCTGTTTGGTTGTTGTTTTGGTTTTTTTTTTGGTTTTTTTTCCTCCTGTAGTTTACTTGGTTTGAAAGCTGTGGGTAAAATATGCATGGAAATTATCTAAATTTTTGTTACATGATTTTTAATTTTGTTCATTTTGTCTTCTGAAATGTTGTTTTATATATCTTTAATTTTAGCCTTTGAAGAAAGGAGAGAAGGAAAAGAAAAAGAGTAATTTGGAACTTTTTAAAGAAGAATTAAAGCAGTAAGTTTGCTAGTTTTTACTGTAAATAAACAAAATCCAAGGTTTTTGCCTTGTTTTACAGACAGTATTTAAGATCATTTTTGCTAAGCTGTTTCCCAAGGGAGGTTTTTATTTTTTTTCTCCCCCAAATGCTTGTGAAATGGTATAACTAATTAGCTTAAAATAACTTAGTTAAGCTTAATTACTACCATTGTTGATGAGCTTGGCCTTGGCTGTTGTTGGGTCCGTCTTGGAGCTGGCTGGTGTTGGCTTCATTGGACGTGGGGGAAGCTTCCGGCAGCTTCTCACAGAGGCCACCCCTGTAACCCCCCACTACCAAAACCTGCCCAGCAAACCCAGTATGGGGTGTAGCAGAGAGATTGGTGGGAATTGAAATATCTGTCACACTTGAAAAGAATAAGCTTTGTCAGTGTTTCTAAACTATATCCAGGGGAATTTGTAGGAGGAGGTTGAGCTTTTGTACAATGCAGAAGTGAGAGTTGTAATTCAAGTCTAGAGACTTACTTCAGCTTCCTTAGTATTAAAAGCAAGCTGGATAATGCTTGAAAAAGCAGATTCTTTCACTTTTGAATGTGTTTTAATACAACAAAGAGCAGCACATATATTGAGTGCAGCTGAGTGCCATATATTTATTCTGATGCTAGAGATGGAACACAAATGAATCCGTGTGCATCGGAAAGCAGCAGGTAAAGCATTATAAATCCATATGTGGCTTTTGTGGGGAGCACCTGAGCTTCACTGCTGCGTGTTCCTGAGTTAGCGTCAATGAGTTTAACTGCCTTGTATTCCTGGGATACAGTATCTTCATATCAGGATTTAAGGCCAGGCTTCAGGGAACCAAATAGATCCTTGTGTGAGTACTGTCCTCAGAGTTAGAAACTGAGATGAAATCCAGTATATTCTGGAAATAGTTGTGTGGGTGTGCCCGTGAGTAAGGCTTAGAAAAGCTAGAAGAATAAATAGACACTAAGGAGTTGTGTGCCTCTTGAAAAGCCACCTGAGTGGTCTGCGGACCTCTGGCAGGTGGATGTTGAATTGGAGTCACTTTTTCAGAGCACAGTTCTTGTTTCTGCTCTTGTAAGCTGCTTCTCAAACCAAGTCAATTTTGTTTGAGAATGAAATACCCTGACAGTATGAATGAGGAATAATTCTGGTAGATATATTCCAGTTGATGAAACAGAAATTCAGACACACTGGAAATTTGGAAGTTTTAACAAACTCATTGTTTCATATTAAAAATTCTTGTAATTGTAAAGTTAATTCAAAATTTTAGAATAAAAACTTCAGAATGGTTTTAAGTTGTTGCTTACTTTAAACTTGCTTTGTAGAATCCAAGAGGAGCGTGATGAAAGGCACAAAACAAAAGGTAGATTGAGTCGTTTTGAACCACCCCAGTCTGATTCAGATGGGCAGCGTCGTTCAAGTAAGTAGATGTTATTTTTTATGTTGGTTTGGGCTACAAGATTTGTAGACTAAATTGTACATATTTTTCTTCTCTATATTCAGTGGATGCTCCTTCAAGAAGAAACAGATCATCTGGTGGTAATACAGATTCTTTTCTTACTCAATTTAATGTTGTCATTTAAATGCATAGCAGGGATTATGACTTCTTTTTTTTGCTTGTTTTCTTCCATTATTTTAGTACTGGATGATTATGCACCAGGATCACATGATGTTGGAGATCCAAGCACAACAAATCTGTATCTGGGAAACATCAATCCTCAGGTAAGTTTGGAGCCAAGGAGTGCAGTGTTGGCGTGTTTGGTCCCAGATGAATTTCTTTGCAATATTCATTGGAATAAACTCTCTGTACATAATGCTGAAAAGTTAAGGTTTAGACTACAAATCACCAGCTCAGTTAGAATTCTTTTTCCATTTATATCTCTAAGCAAGGTGGATCCTATGTTAAAAAGTTTGAGTGTGCTCAGTTAAAAGTGCAGTTTTATAGATTCTTGTTTTTGTAGTAGATTGCATTAGGGGGGTATCAATGAAGTGTTGTTTTTCAAGAAACTAAAAAAATTAAAATTTTCACACTTGGACAATAATATGAACAACTGTCACAGAAATGCAGTGGCAAAATGTTAATTTTTACCTCTTTTTCATGTAGATGAATGAAGAGATGTTATGTCAAGAATTTGGCCGCTTTGGACCATTAGCGAGTGTTAAAATTATGTGGCCAAGAACTGATGAAGAAAGAGCAAGAGAAAGAAATTGTGGCTTTGTTGCGTTTATGAACAGGAGAGATGCTGAAAGAGCATTGAAGAATTTAAATGGTAAACTGATTTCTCAGTTCAGGGCTGTAATTATCTTTGCAGACTGTAAGCACGTTCTCAGGTTGTTTTATCAGACAAGTGAGATGTATTCTGTAACTCCAGTATGTACCTGGCTGGCAGTGATTTTAGTTTACACTTGACTGTTCTACTGGCAACTGAATGTTGTCAAACTATAATAGTTGTGTACTGTTGTGTACTGAAGACAGACATGGGGGGAAGATTAATAAAACATTTTGTGTAATAGGCCTTCATTTGCCTGGGTTGTAGTCTGATAGATGTAGTAACAGTGATCAACAATGGAAGCAAAAGGTAAACTGGCAGGCAAACCTAAATGCTGCACTTAACAAGGAGAAATCTCAAGTGATGCAGAACCAATTTATAACATCATGGTGATGGGGGGTTTTTTTCTTTCACTTTTTCAGGCAAGATGATTATGTCGTTTGAAATGAAGCTGGGTTGGGGCAAAGCTGTACCTATACCACCACATCCAATCTACATTCCACCTTCCATGATGGAGCATACCCTGCCACCTCCTCCGTCAGGACTGCCTTTCAATGCCCAGCCTAGGGAGAGGTTGAAGAATCCTAATGCTCCAATGTTACCACCACCAAAAAACAAGGAAGATTTTGAGAAGGTAACTTACAGTACCCTGGGCCGTATGTCATTGTTAAATACTACATCTGTGACAATATTTCAATGGCTTCATAGATTTGCATTGTTCAGGCTGACTTTGGCAGCCCTTAGTCTGCAAATTCTCTGGCTCCCTGCTGTAGCCCAAGGGAACCTACTTAATTCCTGAACCTGTTTCATGTCTGTGTTAGGGTACAGTATATTGGCTCTTGGTTAAGTTAGTGCTGCTTAAAATCTGGCTATCATTTTCCCCCTCCAGGCTCCCTGGATTTTTTTCTCCTACGTCCCCCCCTTTTCTTGGCTGCCAAATTGCAGTATCTAAATTGTTTTCCTTATAGAAAATCCTACATTTTAATTTGGGTAGCATTATTTTTACCCTAGAAGAGTTGATGTATTTTGTGTAGAAGGTAATTAATCTGGACATTGAGTAAGTATTTTATGCTACTTATGGAGTCAGTTTTCAGACTTTTCTTTTTGTGGAATATTAGCTGATAAAAGGGTAAGTATCTTGAAATCACAAACCAACTTGATTTACATTTGTAAGAATTTATTGATTCTTTGAATAACACTTAAATGTTAGGGCTGTTTTTTGTAAGACTTGGGAATGAAGTAATACCAACGTGATCCAAGTCAAATAGTTTAGAATCTTTTCATAAACTTAAGAACTCCTTTCTTATATATATTCAGCATAGTTCCTATTCAGTGCCTCAGTGTACATTCTGACAGGAATGTTCTGATACTTTGCAATTAGTGAACCTTCATGGTTCACTGACACAACCATTTGAATTTTGTGTAATTGCTTAGTTATAACTTCACAGCAGTGATTGCCTGCAAAGTTTGTGATAGATGTGTAGTATTTTCATTGCATATGTATATTTTTGCTTGTTACTTGTTAACAATACTCACATATTCTATGTTTATTATCTGATGTGACTTCATATACAGACTCTGTCGCAAGCCATAGTCAAAGTGGTTATCCCAACAGAAAGGTACATGTTTTTCTTTATTATTACTGATCTAAATATAGAGAATTTCCCCTTCGGAATTTTAAAGAAAAATGGTGATGTTGTGGAAAAGGTAATGGCTTGACTGAGCAATGGTTCTTTTATGACACTTAAAAGAAATACGTGTGGTTTACAGTCTAGTTATTCTTGTCTTATTAACTTTTTTTTTAAGTGAGAGTAGACTTACTTAAGTAATTATCTTTTGCATTTAATTTCAGCACTAGAGATAGATGCAGGGTAGTTTTGTGAGTGAACACTAGGGTGAAATACTGTCTTACAGACACAGTATAAGTCCTGACATAAACATCTGAGTACTGGGATGCAGCTGTGGGGTTTTTTCTTTCTTTTTCTTCTTCTTCTTCTTTTTTTTTTCTTTTTTTTTTCTTTTTGACTTGTGCATTTCATAACTAGTTCAGTTGAAAATCACTTTTGATCTCTGCTATTTTTTTAAATGCAGCTGTTAATAATTTGTCACTGAAAAACATACTTTGGTGTTATTGCAAGGATATTTTTACATTTTGGTCCCCATCACTGTTCCTGCCTTCACGCTAGTCTAGGTGTACTCTTGCTCAGTTAAGCTAAAGCCTTTTCCTGAACATAGGAACACAACACTGTTTTAAAAGTAAAGAAGCACAAAAGATTACCAAATTCTCTTTGACATTGGCCTTGGTGAGCAACACCAGCTGAACTGTCTGCGGCAGCGGGGGACCAGGAAAACATCATGGGATGGATTGGGAAAGTATACAGTTTTTGACCAGACATTGGTACGATCGGCTCCAATAAATGTGGTTTTATTATAAATGAAAAACCTTTTTTTTGTTGGCCAACTTAAGCTAAATGACATTTTAAAATAATGCACTATTGGTTTTTTACTACACTGTCTTAATTGTCACAAAGTCCCTTTTTTCTTTTTTTCGTGTGGGGGGAGGGGGCAGAAAGAGATTTGTGAAGCTGGTTATAGTGCATTAACGAACTTGTCAGTACATGCTCCAATGCACTGTTATTTTTGATGGAATTTTAGGACAGTACAATTTTTGTTGGGTAGAGACTTGAATAATTTGGGCGACCAGGAGGAGTCTTGACTTAAGAAACATATTGAGTAGTAGAACACGTGAAACTGTACAGTGCTCACAGAGTAGGTGTCAGATGAAAGACGTGTCCATTTTATTTACTGTAGCATTTTAAAAGCCTGTATGATAAGAACTCATGTTAAATGATTTGTATTTGAAAACACTTATAATGATACTTTTCCTGATAATTTTGGAAGTTGCCAGTGACAATTCCTTAGACCATTACACAGTGCATCCCATCATGCAAAAATTTTGACTGACTTCTGTGGGACAATACATTTAATTATTCTCCTTTATTAAAAAATTTCAATACAATTTTTGACATCCCTTACTTCTTAGTATTTATTAAATGGCTAACCTTGAGTATGTATAATCAATTGTTTTTTCTGAGAAATTCACTTCCAAGTAGTCATGTCTTACATAACAAAATTCCTGTAACAACCTCTTTCAGATACGGGATGAGCTGAATCTATTTTCATACATCAGAGGTCTTCACAAAGCAGATGTTCTTGTTCAAGCATAAGCTGCTCTTACACAACTTTATTTTACTTGATGAAAGAAAAATCAAATGAAAACTAAGGATGATTTGCAGGAAGCCAGAAGTGATCACACTGGATTTGCCTTAAAATAAACGAATGCTGTAATAGCTCAGAGGCTTGAAAGTTAATTGTAGATTTCTTTCTTGCTGATGTTTTCAAATACAGTTCATATAACAAGAAGAGTTTTGCTATTTAGACTTTCAGAATACTGCTGTAAATAAAATGGCTACAGAATTGTTGAAACGATGTCCTCTTCGCAATGTTTCTGGGATTATAAAAAGCAGGAAAATTGAACTGGTAGCTGATTTTATTTGTGTAATATTTGAGGCAAATGTAGATTCAATGCTAGATGGTTCAAAACAATACTTGGAGATGGCAGGGATAGGTTTCTATTACTATGTTTTTAAGTTGATTTTTTTTTTAAATCTAGTGCGTTATATCTGTGGCAGAACCTGGAATACTCATAGTAGAAAGTAGTCACCTCATTGCTAAGAAGTAATAGAAAATCCTGCAACTTTACAATGTAGCAATTACGGAATTTCAGTAATTAAAAAAGAGCTAAATGGAAATCTAATGAATTACATGTAAAGAACCAATATCCATTTGTTGCATCTAAGAAAACAAATTAAAAAATATAAAAATCTGTATATTTTTTTTGGCTTGCATCACATTCAAAGGACATGTGCTGTGAAGCTTTTGCTATATGTAGGTAATCTATTTTAATAATTCAGGACCCTGTTTCCATAAAACCCCAAAGGGGTGGAAACTAGCTATCACTATTTTCGATAAAGCTTTTATGACTGTCTCCTGTTAGCATGCTTAGAAGGGACTTTACATTTTCAGATGGGGCTTGAAAAATGTGCCCTTCACATCCGCTTCTTGCCTGTCTCAGGATATAGTGCTGAATGAAATGATACAGATTTTTATTTTTTTTTAATTGTGATTTGATTCTCATGGGTGTACGAGGGAGGGAACATGGGATGGTATGACACAAAATGATGGACAGTTTTGTTCTACGCCAATCGTTGAGTCTTGACCAAAAAGAGATTATCTAAATTTAATAAAACCATTGCCCTGTTTGGCATCAAGAAGGCTATTTGCTTTTCGTTTCATACTTGAATTGTTTGAAAGCTGAATGCAGATTCTGTTGAATATGTGTGTTTTATTTTGGGCATAATATTCAGCCACTTGTTCCCCTGTAGAACTTCAGCTAACACTTCAGTCTTATTTCTAGACAATGTAGATGAGGGCTTAGTTTTTGATAGTTAATTGTACTTTGGCGTTCAGGTGCCCCTATTTGTGTATCAGGCTTCTGCTAAGCAAGACATGGTTGTACGCTAAGCCATGGAAATTCAGGAAGGAGGTCTCTTAAATTCTTACTCTGCCACTGCTAGGCATGGTTTGATTTTTAGAATGCCCGTGTCTGTGATGCAAAGCTATAATATGTTCCATGTTACCTTATCTTTTATGCAGATTTCTTAACAATACAGCAAAATAATCTCCTGCACAGTTGTAGTATCTTAGGTGGAGTGTAGTTTTATATAGTGTTAGGTCTGAATCAATTTTTCTTTAACTGTGTTGTTGTTGTAGGAATTTGCTCGCTTTGATACATCGAATGATAGAGTTTGTGGTTCGGGAAGGGCCCATGTTCGAAGCCATGATCATGAACCGAGAAATCAACAACCCAATGTTCAGGTGCTTATTACCTTGCTTCACTTGGAACTAATACCAGCTGTTTTCACTGATGTTAATATTTTGCATTCTTGAAATACTAATAAGACTGGCTTTTGCTGTATATATCTTTATTTGCAGATTTAAACTTTACAAATTGCACCAATGACTGTATTATCATTTTATAAGGAAGAATGCATTTTTATTCCAGCTGTTACTAATGTGTAAATATAAGTAAGTAAAATAGTACACACACTATGTAATACATTTCTATATATTTAAATAAATAACATTTCAGCATACTCTTCTGAGGGATTCACAGTCATCAGTGGAAGCAGTAGCATACATATTAAAAAAGAAAAAAATCCTTCCCCCTTCCCCAAACAGACAAACTCAATGTAAAGTCCACTCTTCCTGGAGCCTAATTTCTAACCTTTAGCAAGAGCTGGGAGGAATTTTTCTTCTATGTCAGTGCAAGTAGAATTAAACTTCAGCTGACATAGGGAAGTTTTGAGAATCTCCAGCACTTGTCATTAATAGAATAAAAAAGGATCAATTCCCAAATTTCTCATGAAATGCAGTCTCTGAAAAGGTTTTCAGGGAAGTGCTAAATGACCTTTTAGCAATGTTTTATTTGCAGTAAATTTGAAGTGCTTCATTATGATTTTTATATACAAAGTGAGAAAATACGCAGGTCAAAATATCCTGGCCATTGAAAATGGGCTGCTTGTCCCCTATATCCTTCATCAGATGTTGCCAGTGTTCTGACAGACAGTTTACTGGTGGAAAACTTGAGGTGATTCAGTATTTGATGAGTCGCCTCACTGTGTAACTGCAAGCTCCTGCATCACTTGTGCTGAGGTTGCAGTGGCTCCTGTAGTGACTCTTTGCACTGATTCTTCTGCTTTGCTGTGAAGTTGCACAATTGTTCTCACTCTGTTCTGCTTTTAACTTCTGAGCAGTGCTGTGCCTTTGGGGAGCTCTGCTCTCTGCAGATTGCATGTGTGTGTGTAGCAGTTGCACATGTTCTGCCTGGCTGTGCTGTGGGTGTACATGATTTTAGCTCCTTGTGTTCACTCTGCAGCTGAGGTGGAATTCTGAACAGGGTTTGGTTTTTTTTAATTGCTTCCTTTGAATTTGTGTCAGTTCAAAATTTTAAAATGCTTTGTGTCTTTTCTTTGCTCTTTGGTTTAGGTTTTTATTTGAAAACCAGACTCCAGCCCATGTGTATTATAGATGGAAGCTTTATTCAATTCTTCAGGCAAGTAGAATTTTAGTGATAATTTATAGCTTCAAGCACAGTCAAGTAAAATAACACCAAAGTAAAAATACTTCTGCTTTTTTTTTGTAGGGGGATGCTCCAACCAAGTGGAGGACAGAAGATTTCCGTATGTTCAAAAATGGATCCTTTTGGAGGCCACCACCATTGAATCCATACTTGCATGGGATGTCAGAAGAGCAAGAAACGGAAGCATTTGTGGAGGAACCGAACAAGAAGGGTGCACTTAAGGAAGAGTATGTACTACCTGTGATTTATGGTGCTGCTCTGATAGCTGGTCTGCCTGGGTTTACCCATTGTGTTTCTGTAGTTTTAATGTGTCATCCTGGAAGCTGTCGTGCTTGTCATAGTATTCTGTATATGTCGGAGTAAGTGTCTCTTCACCTCAGTGTTTCCATACTTGTTGCTAAATATGTTCTGGATTTGGTTAGATTTGTCATCACTGAACCTTTCATTTCAACTGTTATTAACCTTTAATTTGAAAGGGATTGGGAAGCTGAGTGTTCTTCCCCATTTTCTGTTGCTGTCTGTAGGTGACGATATGTAGCACCTTTCTCAACATCATTATGACCTCATGAGCTAAATAGTTGCTGTAATCTTAAATTTTACTGATGCTGTTCATCAGAAATTAAAATTGGGAGCAGCTATTAATAAACAGGAAGAGAGAGATCATCAGAGTTCTTTGCTGTGAATTGTCAGTGTGCTGGAGATGGCTGTGGCAGTGGAAATGGAGACCTGCTTTTCTTAATTTTGCTGCTGTTGTTACCAATGTGTTACTAGCAATTTTCCAAAATGTGTGGAATTCTTTTATTGTTTTATTCTTCTCATCATAGTTACCATACCAGTCATGCTTCTGTACGTTTTAATACACAGTTTGTTTCTTATGCCTTCTTTTGGAAAGGCTCAAAAAGAGATTCTTCTAAACATGTTCTCCGCATATGGAGGTCAGGGAAAATATGAAGTATTTGTTTATTTACTAGTTTTCTGAATCTAGTGTTTCTTATTCTGTAGCAGAAATGACTTGCATGCTTTAGATTTATCCATTTGGTTTAGGCCTAAACTAAAGCCAGAAAGATAATTACTTTATTAGACATACTGATGTGCTTAATTAGGTATTTCTCAGCTATTTTTCCTTGATTTCTGTATGTAATCAAGACTTGAGTGAGAATTTTTTGCACTTTGTCTAATATGGACACATAAATTCATGAACCACTGAAAGAATTCGGGCAGAAGAATATAAAAATACTGAAAATGGCTTTTCTCCTAAAGATGGAAAACCAAAAAACCATTGTTAAATGTAAATGCCCAAAAGTACTTTTCAGTTTATATTGACGGTATTAAAATTCCTGGTGTTTCAGACAGAGGGACAAACTAGAGGAAATTCTGCGTGGATTAACACCTCGGAAGAACGATATTGGTGACGCAATGGTTTTCTGTCTAAATAATGCAGAAGCTGCTGAAGAAATCGTGGACTGTATTACAGAGTCATTGTCCATTCTCAAGACTCCTCTTCCTAAGAAGGTGTGGAGATTTTCTATAATCTTGTACTTTGGGGGAGGAGCTCACTTAGCACGTGCATGTAATTTACAAGCATTATTTCATAAGTTTCAGATAGTATTGAGGTTTTGTACTAAAACGTGGACTTGAATTTAAGTATGATCTCTTCCTGTGGAATTTTGTTACATATTTTTAGTCTTTCTGGAGTTGCTTGTAAATAATGTTCTGCTTTACTGTGAAATTGAAAACAGTGAAATGATCTGATCAAATGAGGCAATTAAAACTGGAATGCCGCGATTCTCCTTTGTAATGCTGTGGGAATATGTTACAGTAGTTAGTTTCCTATAGCATAACAGGGGGCTAATTGCCTCTTAGCATGTTTATTAATAATATAGCTGTGCTACACTTAATTCTAATTAGGTACTTCCAGACAGTTTAAACTATCTTGTATTCTTTGTGGGAAAATGCCTTTATTTTCAGGATAATTTAAATTGGAGTTATCTTAATTTGACCATTTTTTATTGTAGATCGCAAGATTGTATCTAGTGTCGGATGTGTTATACAACTCTTCAGCTAAAGTTGCCAATGCTTCCTACTATAGAAAATTGTAAGTATAATATTTTAGGTGATTGGCAGTTAAAAAAAACCATTCTTGTATTCATCTCTGTATGTACATCTCGGGATAAATGTGGTTGTAGAGAAATTCACACTTCTCTGTGCTACTGCTATTACAGACTGATGGTATTTATATCTGTTTGCATGAAAATGTAGCATGTTGGTAATGCAAAAAATGTATGTGCCCTATGCAAGGGGCCACTTGCATGGAACTCCATAAAGGTGAGAATACTTCATGTGCCTCTTGACAGAAAGAGCCTGTAGATAATATTCAAGATATGGTACAGCAGATAGTTCAAGCAAAGAAGTAAATTTCTGAAACAGATTTATTTTTATTAAAATGTTGGGGGGGTTAACTTTCTGTAAAGTTTGGACAAGGTATAAGGGAATATTATGTACTTCATTTCTGAGGTGCTGAGCAGAATTTAGGAAAAATGTCCAAGGGACAGTATCTTTGTCATATTAAATGTTTGTGTCTAGTTCCTGGAGTCTCTCTAATGTTAGGACAGCATGGTGGGAAATATTCAGCATGTTACAAAACTCTAGTGATTGCAATTGATGTTTCTTGTTGCAATGTGTCTGTGTTGTGCTGGTTTATTTTTTGCACATTGTGAGAAGCTCAAGGGAAGCTGGGCAGCTGTTGCTCACTGTGCTTTCATTGAGGGCTTCACTGAATAAATTAGAATACAACCATAACTAAGAATTTTTAAAAATTTCAGATTGAATTTTGAGACAATTCTTTCATTCTATTTAAGGTTGTAAAACTCCTTTTATCGTCCTCCAATCTTTCCAGGGTGTATAAAGAGACTGCAGCAGATGTGAAGATCTCCCTTCACAGTTCTGTTGTTGTCCAAGGTGATTTAATATATAGTAATCATATTTGCTTTATAGTTCAGTTCATGGCTACTGTAAGGATCAGAACCTTGTGCTTTTGAGTCCTGTGTCCCAGGTATTTTCATGAATTATGTATGTCCAGAAAACATATATCACAAAGTTTAACTAAAGAAATGTATATGTTTAATTCTAGTTTTGAAACAAAATTATGTCAGATATTCTCTGATCTCAATGCTACTTACCGTACAATACAAGGCCATTTACAGTCTGAAAATTTCAAGGTATGTATTTCATTGTTATTTACATGACATAGAAGTCATATAAATAGATATTCCTGCCCAAGAGATTGCGTGCTATGATAGGTGGCTTAGACGTCAAGGTCCCTAATTAGGCTTTAAAAAGAACATTTTTTTAAAAAGTTTTCTCTTTTGCAAAGATAGCCTTGAAATTAAGGAAGGGAATGAGCATCTGCCAGCTGAAGTGTACCAGTAGATTTACAGTTGTGGAGTTGAGAGGCTATCTATCACTTGAGTTGCAAACAAGGCCTTCTAGCTTTCTTACTGTTTTTGGGCCACCTGTATTTCAATTTCAGAAGTAAACTTGTGTGGAAGTGCTCAGTGTGGAAAGAAACTCCTGGGCAGAACAGCAAATAGTTACTTCTAAATGTGTGGGGTGGTTTTTTTTTTTGTTTGTTTTTGTTTTTTTGTTTTTTTTTTGTTTTTGTGTCAGGCTTTACTGTAGAGTTCTGATAAGCAGTCTGACCATGGGTAATTGAGAGCGATTTTTGAGGTCAAATGCTCTCTGCTTCTCGTGCTCGACCCTGTTCCTTCTGTTTCTATGCTGCCCCTGCACTTCTTTTTTCTTTTTGTTTTTCAGTCAGAAACTTTAAATACAAAGCTTACAGTGTAGTTAGTTTTTCTGTATTAAGGTCTTCATCCAAGATCATCTTGTTTCAACCCCCTGCCGTGGGCAGAGACACCTTTCACTAAACCAGATTGCTCAGAACTCCATCCAGCCTGGCCTTGAACACTTCCAGGGGTGGGGCATCCATAACTTCTCTGGGCAACCTGCTCCAGTGCCTCAGCACCTTCACAGTGAAGAATTTCTTGATAACAGCTAATCTAAATCAACCCTCTTTTCTGTTTAAAGCCATTCCCCCCCTTGTCCTGTCACTACCTGCCCTTGTAAGAGGTCCTTCTCCAGCTTTCTTTTAGCCCCTGTGGATGCTGGAAGGGGCTCTAAGGTCTCCCCAGAGCCTTGTCTTCTCCAGGCTGAACAAAATGAAAGTAGGAACACAACTTCAGTTCAATAATATGTATAAGCCAATGTTAATTTTAGTTATTTTATTTTGCAAAAAGATATTTTCTCTTACATTTGGTAGAGGCAGCTGCTTCAAACATTGGGGCAGAATGAAATTTACTGTCAGGATAGAACTGACAACAGCCAAAATGGATAATGTAACAGGAATTTAAAGCGAAAATGTAACCCAAGTCAGATTTCTTAAAATGTAGTTCCTATATACATATTTTTGTAAAATTACTAGTTTTGCCCAGCATGGTATCATTGCAATATACTTCAGTATGGAACTACTTAGGAATAGTTGTCTACAGTAGTAGTTCTCTGTGGTCTGTTTCCCAACAAAGAAATAAATTTCTTAAATACAAATGTTTTAGCTTCTTTTCTTTCCTCTTGCTTCTAGCAACGGGTGATGACATGCTTCCGAGCATGGGAAGACTGGGCAATCTATCCTGAACCATTTCTGATCAAACTACAGAATATTTTCTTGGGACTTGTAAATATCATGGAAGATAAAGAAACAGAGGTAAGTGACCTCAGGATCTATTGCTAGCAGATGGCAGGGAAAAAATGTGTTAATATAAGATAGGGCTGGCAAGGATTATTTCTCTCTGTCTTTCAGGGTGAATAAACCTTTCTTTCCTCCAAGTCCTTGCTCCTAAACACAGGTGTAACGTATTTTCAAAAGCAAATACTGTTTAATCTGTTTATGTGTTTCTTGCTTGTAGATTAGGTGCTGTGGTGGAGTTACATTGTGAAAGTGTTTCAGAGCAAAGACTAGTGCAGAATGACAGGTATTTCCTTTGTGTTGGAAATACTTTGTAATGTCTGTCTCTGAATTCTGAGTGGAGTTTCAGGCATTGGAACTGTGTGGAAAGATGCTTTTCAGAGCAGTGGGAGGGAGGCCTGCAGTATAATTGGAAGGGCAGCTGATTCCTCTGAATGGAAGAGGAGGGTGAACACACACGTATGAAGGACAGTGCCTGTACCTAACAAGTTAGAATACACAGCTGTATTTATAATTTGTGTGTTCCTTAAATTGGTGTTCCTGCTAAATAGTCCATTTTTGTCAGTTGTTCATTTTACTGGTCTTGGGGAAACTTTCATATCAAGTAAGTGTGATTTATGTGACTCTAATTGGCTGATTTTGATTTTTCAACTTAATAGCTCTTCTTTTGAATATTGGTATTGGAAAGCCTATTGACCTCCTTCCAGTACATTGTGGACAAATTCCAAGTTCTTGCCTATAATTTTTTATAGGAAGATATTGTTGTGTTATTTACTCTACAATAAGCAACTATACTTGCTAGCAAAAATTGTTGAAGTAGATATTTTTGAGGTTTTGGTATTTATAAAAGTGCTTCTTTAAAAAGAAATTATTTAATAATTGGAGAAGTAAAGAAAAGCAATGTAGATTTGTACTTGAAATAATTACATATTATTTGCTTTCAGGAAGTACCGGATGATCTTGATGGTGCTCCCATTGAGGAAGAGCTCGATGGTGCTCCACTAGAAGATGTGGATGGAATTCCTATTGATGCTGCTCCTATTGATGATCTGGATGGAGTCCCAATTAAATCGCTGGATGATGATCTTGATGGAGTTCCTTGTATGAAATGTTTCAACTTTCAAATTGAATCTTCAATCTTTGATCTTTTTTTGATCAGTGGAGTTTTTAGAAATACAGCCTAGAACAGATCTGGCATGTAGCTTTGTAAAATGTGTGATTAATTTCAGTTTGCTCTACTGCTTTTAGACCATAATTGCTTCAGAAACACAGGAGGTGTCTTCTGATGTTACACGTTAGGATCTAAACCCTGGTTTCTTTTCTTTGCAAGTATTAAGATTGTATCATCTGTTTCATTACTTAATTCTGATTGTTATCTTAGTACTTTTCAATTTTAACTTCTGAAGAGCTTTGTAAGTTATTTTTCTGTGTCTCTTTCTCCATCAGTGGATACAACTGAAGACTCAAAAAAGAATGAGCCTATATTTAAAGTTGCCCCTTCGAAGTGGGAAGCAGTGGATGAATCGGAACTGGAAGCTCAAGGTTAATTTTGAAAGTATCTTTTCTGAAGTAAACTGAAAAGCATAATGTCACTTATGTAATGATTCTTTTCAGCTGATCTGTGCTAAAATGATAATGGGATTCGTGTTGTAACATAGTGGGATTTTCTGTTGTAATTTGTTCACTGAACTTTTAACCAAAAAGGAAAATACTGTATTTTGTTATGGTTATTCTACTTCAATAACCTATCAACCTTTAAAAGTAATTTCCAGTTCATTAAGAATAAATACTGAAAACAAACAAAAAAAAATCTGGGTTTGTAGTTGGCAGTCTTTTAAAATCTTGGTTTGAAAGATAATATTTTATAAACTGACAAATACTTGCCTGCTTTTGAAGGATTTACTGAAATGTGATATGGAGCGTGAGTGAATAGCTCTGTGAATAGTAAATATTCTGATAATGGTCTGGTTTGAATATTTCTGTGAAATAGAAAGTCTGTGTTAAGTAGCAGATGCTGGTAAATTTTACCACATTGTACTTCATATTATATCTTATATACTGTTTATCTTATTATAGTTATATTACAAATACTAATTTTCAGATTAAGTGGTAGCTTTTTTTGTTGTTAAAATTGTCCTGCTATCTCTTCTAGCTGTTACTACTTCTAAGTGGGAGCTTTTTGACCAACATGAAGAATCTGAGGAGGAAGAAATTCAAAAGTAAATGCTTTTCCATTCTAATGAAAACATACTTATTTTATGTATCTAAGGTTGAGTGTCTTTGGAACTCC
Organism: Struthidea cinerea; assembly: GCA_013397865.1. Taxonomy (NCBI): domain Eukaryota; kingdom Metazoa; phylum Chordata; class Aves; order Passeriformes; family Corcoracidae; genus Struthidea; species Struthidea cinerea. Next base: position 5,655,079 of record VZTI01003805.1, read on the forward strand.
TTATAAGATAGATATCTATTACATGAGTAGAACAAAAATGAAATTTTTAAAGTAGGAAAATAAGAAAATGGAGAATAATCAGGATTTTAGTGCAGCATGCGTTCAGTCCCCATGATTTTTTTCTAACATGACAAATTACACCTTTTGGTAGAGTTGTTACGCTGATTTGAGAATTTAGCATCAAATAGTAAGAACTAAGGTAGTAGTATGGATATCTTGCTATCAGGTGTATATGAATATATCTTAACCTCTGCCTTTTCCTTCTGAGACAAGCACAGTGAGTCACGTTCAGAGGTGTTTTGTTGCATGCTGGTAGGCTCCATGCCAACAGAAGGTGGTTTTGAGTTGTCTTTTACTTTGCTCTTTAGGCACTTGATAGCATCTGTTAGTTAATGCTGTAAATACTTCCTGCGTTGCATGGAGTCCTGCAGCACTCTAGTGGCCAGCCTAAGAGTATAATTTTGGGTATCTGCCATCTCTCAGGTTTATCTCCCAAAAGCAAAAGTAGTAAATTTTGTTCTTCTGTTAATATACCTGAAAAGCACCGTTACAGCACTTTGAGATTCTCCTGAGGGAGTGGGTTTGTTCAGTAGCTGAGGTAAATTTGTATTTGATTACTATAAATTTCATTAATTCTTCTGCACTCTGTTTCTGTGAAAAGTGTAAATTGTATGAGTAATAAAAACTAACAATTTAATTAAATGAGAAAGATATCTGTCTCCCAGATGGAGACTAATTTGTAGCTGCAGACTTTTACATAATCTAACTTATATTTCAAAACTAGTAAGTAATCATAGAAACTAAGTAGGAGAAGTAGTACATTTCACATATACTTAAGATATCTCTTACATCTTAGTTAATTCTGTATGTTTTCTGTAAAGTCAAGAAGAAGAAAGTGAAGATGAAGAAGACACTCAGAGTTCTAAGTCAGAAGAGCAGCACATGTATTCCAATCCTATTAAAGAGGAAATGCCCGAATCCAAGTCATCAGTCAAATACTCAGAAATGAGTGAAGAAAAGCGTGCCAAACTCCGAGAGATAGAGGTGAGCATGGGCTGTTTTGTGCCACCCTTCTGGACCTTTCCAATCGTCACCCCACCCTGAGTTCTCTACATATGATAGGGAGTTATTTTTACTGAAATAATTATAGTCCTGTTATATAGTGGGGTTTTGTTTTAGTCTGGTGTATTTTTGTAAAGGTATATTTGTTCACACCTTACCTTGCCTGGTTTTGACTTTTAAAATCATGCAGGAAAAAATGAACAATAGAGTCAGGGGGTATTGCGTGCTGAGAATGACTGTTCCTTTTCAGAACCACTGGTAGCTTTAGATCACTTTGGTCCTCTTATACTTTCCTCCCCTTGGGTAAATGGGATTAACTTTTGGATGTGGCCTTAGTCCTCTGCCTTTCTTGTTTTCTCTGTTTCTTGCCTTGAAGTGTCTGTATTTTATTGCATTTAACAGTGTCTCTTTTCACTGTCTCAGCCATCAAAGTAGATACAACTAACCCAGGTAGTCGTGGAATGGAGTATTTTAATTGAAGCCCTACATGCAGTTCGTAGGGCTCACTGGTGTTCTCACCTTTCTCCAAGCACAGGTGTTAGTGTAGCTGTTAAGCTTGATCAGCAGAGGTTGTTATGTCTTTGTTCTGGCTTCTGAGCTTGTGCTTGACTGAGGAGGTAACTAGAACTGGAATTTAGCATGAGCTTTGTCTAGCAGTGAACCCTTTCTGATACACACTGCCGTGCAAAATCAGGTTTAAAATTGTATGTGACTTTCTGGCTTGTATTCAAACCTGGGGGACATTGAATACCAGAATTCTTGTAGCTTCTGTTCAGTGCATTGAAATGATACTAAGAAGCTGCTAAACGCTTATTGCAGCTGTAGCATCTCCAAATGACAGGTTATAATCTGAGAAAGGTTTTGAAGGTGGAATTGTGGCTGCTTACCTGTTTATTCTATAATGTGCTAGTTAGCTAAAATCAGACATTAGCAAGGCCCTGTAATATTCTTCTAAGATGTTCAGCCAGTAATTGAAAAATAATTGTCACAAATGTTGTTTCTCTCAAATATACCTCCATTTAACTATTCAGATTTTATTGAAATTAATAGACTCTCACTAAGCACTTGGAAATGCCTTGCTTTGCACAGCAGTTTGAAAGTTCATGATATATAGCCATATTAAGTGAGTAAATTCTGAGTCTGAGAAGCTGAGTGGGATTTATGTCTGACCTGACTCATGGTGGCAGTATTTTTGTAGAAAATACATGATGTTAGACTAATGAAAGTACAAGTGAAACTAATTTTCGTGTTGCTGTAATATTGATTGTAGCAGTTACAGAAAGAGCTCCTTTCAGATCGAGTATCAGTTTTACAGACCTTATCTTGGCAGTTGTGGAGGCAGATTTGGCAGTGATTTGCTTTAAGCATTGTCACTTTTACGCTGCACAAGTGTTTTAAGTTCTTTCATCAATGTACTCTGTCAGTAAAAGTTTTAGGTGGCAAATATCTGAGTTTTTCAAGTGCATGTTTGCATTTTATTCTTTTTGGTAAGTGAATTACCATCTTGGTTTCAGACTTTTGGAATTGCCAGGAGAACAATTCTTCTCCTTTTTGAGAACATTTCAGACATTATGTAGGAGTACTTAAAATTTTCCTCAAGTTTGTAATTGACAGGAAAGTACTCCCTGTACTACTTCAAAGCATTCACACTCGTGGTTTCTTCTTAGTATGTACCCAGTCCCTGCCAAAACTCACATCCATTATTAAATTTGAGGGAAGGGGCTGAGGAAAAAAACAGCCAATTACCAGCTTTAAGAATTACGCCTTCTAATATGCACTGTAAAAAAATGTTGTGTAAAATATTTGGCAAAAAAATTGGTGAAATCTGATTCACTAGCTACACAGTCTACACAATGACTGCCAGGGAAGCTGAGAAACATTTTTTCATGCATTTTTTGGAAATTCATTAATAGAGCAACAATTCTTTCCCTTGGCACAGTTAGTAAATTAAGCTTGTTAGCTGGAAGGAGAAAGTGAAGTAAGAAACAAACTTTGGCCTCAGCCATCACATCAGAGGAGGCAAGCTAGTAACCTTTTGTTTGCCTTCCCTCATACCCCTGTTAATCCTTCTGAAGTGTGAATTCTTTCCAGAACTTAGCAGGAGCAGAGGCTTTCCTGTAACACTGAAGAACAGTGATTTCTTAACTGTTTAAGTGTGGAAAGATTGGCACTTTGCTTTGTATTATAACTTAAATGTCAGAATGGTCTTTATGGTGCTGTGTGTCTTTCGTCCCCCGGGGACATCTAAAAGAAAGGTGTATTCCTCTTTGTAAAAAGACCTTAGTGCTATGAAGTGGTAGAAAAATGGGAATTTTATTATTTAAATTTTTTATTAAGCATGTTCCCTTAGAGTGTAGAAAAACTCACAGACAAAATGAAGCAGCACAGGCCGCTTTGGACCTTTCTCTAAGGTATCTTACTTCTGTTTCCAGCTTGCTGCACAAGTTTTGATAATCCTACTCCAAGCAAAAAAGCAGAGCACAGGCTTCATCTGCAGCAGGAGGCAGGCTGTTCATAAATGCAGACATATCAGTGCTTCCAAAAGGGTTGAACAGGATTTTAGTCCATCTTAGTATCTGGCTTTACTCACCTTTGTGTTGGCCACCTGAGACCTCCAAGCAGTGTTTGACTGAGGTAGGAGACCAGTGGTGTGGAGGGTTCCTGCTGAGCCTTTCTTCTGGTACCCCCAGCTCCAGGAGGAGCAGGGTTGGATCCTGTTACACCATCCTGTGTCTATGCTCTGCCAGTACATCGCTGCCCTCTGCACAGATACTCCACACCAAATACCTTCTGCCCCCTCATGGTATTGGAAGTCCAATTTATTTTTCTACCAAGAGCCAAAGAGAGTTTCCTGGATGTCACAAAGGAAAGGTGGTTACCTTTTTTCAAGAAGTTCTGTACAGTTTCCATTTTTTCTTTCTCTCGATTTGGTGCTTAGTGTGCAGAAAACTCAACTTCTGAGTATTTGTCAGGTCACAGGAGCTGTCTGTAATCATCACTAAAACAATATATAACGCTTTGGTTTTTGCAGTCTGTGGAGGTTTCTGTAGCTGGCTCATTTGAGGCTACTGCGAAATGGCATAAGGATACCCTATTAAATATCCTACTGATTGTGGCTTAATAATAACAGCAGATGAGACAAATTGCCTTCTGCTTCACCGATAGTTTCACTATTTATAGCAGTTGTTTCTTTGAAAATGATGACTACTCAGAAGATTCTGGTCTGTTTTAAATTTTTGACTCTGTTTTACAAGAGCAAGGAATTGCTTAGCCCCAAGACACTTGGCAACCTGTGAGTGTGATGGAGCATGCCAGAGGGCTCTATGGCAGAAGAGATATCTCACGTGTACATCAGTATATCTGTCATCTGTTGTTGATAATATTGTAGCTGCAGAAATTCCACTGCTCATATACTTGCTGGAAAGATCGAGCTTTCAAAGAAATACTTTGCTCTGCTTCTGGCAAAATCTAGGACTTGTGACAGCCATTGTTGGTGCAAGACTGTTCTGAAAAAACCTAAACACTTTGGTCTTTTTGGATGTCTGTCCTGTCTGTCTCTAATCAGTCTACACTGGAGTGCTTACATTACTTACCAAGCGGAAATTCTTATCTTTCATCAAGTGTCTGGTGATGAGCTTCCTAGTTCATCCTAATATGTAGCATGCAGCTAATTTATCTCAAATTAGTTATGTTTGAACGTGGCCGCTTTAAGTTGAGAGGCTGTGTAACTGTGGAATAACCTCTTGTGAAAAAGCCTTTTTGCACTGAAGACCCTGTGCATGGACTCAGTATCAGCAGAAGGTTAGAAAACCAAGAACACTTTTTGGAAGCAGATCAGTTTTAAATAAGGGAGGCTACTGACAACACACCTGTTGGTATCTAAATGGAAAAAGCAGAGCTTCCGTTCGCAGTAGTCTGGTTTCCCTGAGCCGTGGTAGCAAAATGTTACCCGTTCCTTTAGCTTGCTCACTTCCTGGGTGGGCTGTAACCAAGGCCTCAGCTTCTAGCTAAGGCGGAACACTTTGAACTCTCCTCAAATGGGTCCAAGGAGAGAGGGAGGAAGTCTCCTGATGAGAACCAATAGACAAGAGGTATTCTGTGGAGTGTTTGTCTCGAGCTCGAGAGAAAGAGCTCCTCGGTTAGTGAGAAATGTGATCCTGCACTGGAGCATTAAGTAGGGATTGCCCACAGCAACTCCAGTGATACCTGACACTTCTGCATTGCAGTCTCTGAAGTCTGGGAGCTCTGCTCTGGGAGGCTGCTCTGTCTGAGGAATTAGTATTGCAAAGTTTGGGCAGAGGGATTTGAAACATTTTCCCCTTCCATTTTATCATTCATATTACTGACTTTGGGGATGATCCAGATAAAAATCAGTGTATTTATTCCTAAAGATGAACAGGCTTAACAGTTCTTGTCTGTTGAACAAGAATAGTTAAAGAATAGCCAATGCAATGAGGATATATTAGTTCATTCTCAATGCAGGTTTACAAAGTGAAAGCTTACAAAATTCATCAATTAGATGCTTAAGCAGATTTAAGTCTAAGTATTAAGGATCTCTTTCTCCTGTGGGAGTATCTTGAACTGTGTGATAGGAATATGAGCATCCCGTACTCTGCATGGAACGGTTGTGAGAAGAGTGTTCACTTTGGCCAGTATACAGTGAGCAGTGAAATGGTGAGTGGAAGGCTCAGCCAAGCATTGCAGTTGGTGCAAGGAAAGGGTGGAACGGGACTCTGTTCGTGGAATGCAGGAGAGGGTGGAAGAGCCTGATCTTTCTGTAGTGAGCTGTTGATACCATCTCAGCACTTTGTAACACTTAGTCACCTTTTCCAGGGGGTGTACTCATTTCCTCTGCCCACAGCATCTTTTAAAAGGAGTCAGTTTACATGGGTTCAAAGGGAGATACAGAGATTGTGTGGAGGAGAGATCCATCCATGGCTGGTCTGTAAAAGACCAGAGCTGTCTCAGGAAACCACATGATCCTACCATAGCTGGAGTCTGGGGAGGTGTTGAGTGAGATGTTACCATAAGGCAGGCTTTTCCTATTTTCTCTATTCTCGAGGCACCTGCTAATGACCGCCTTCAGCGCCCCACTCCACCCACAGTTTCTGGAGAAGCTACATGCAAATAATTCCTCTTGCCATTTTAAACTGCCAACAGTGGGTTGTATGGCATGCATGTCAGCATTTTTTTTGCATCCATTTAGCTTATTAAATCAGATAAAGCCTGTTGTTTGGATTCCTAGTTTATTTTCATCTCAGGTTTCTTTGGGCTATAGACTTAGCGTCCTTGCTTTCAAAATACGGTTAAACAGAGACTGTCACAGCTGTGTTGGCTAAAACTGTAAAGAAATAAAATCTGATGAGGATGGAGGGTTTCTGTGGGCTTTGTTGGTTTGAGTTTTTGTTTGTTGGTTTTGTTTTTTTTTAAATTATCTGGGTTACTTAGTTGGGAAAGCAAAGTCTTATGGGCATATTCATGCTATGACAGCCCAAGAGGCTTCTTGGATCAGCTAAGCCTCCTCTGCACTCCTCCTGTTTGGTACTGAAGATGCTGAGCAGCTGATGACCTTGGAGTTTACATGATGGTAGGGAATGCTATCCTGATTTTTTACCAGAACAGGTGGTACACAGTGACACTGAGTATATGGTTCCAAAAGGTATTTCTGCCTTTGGAACTCTGCATTTGAAGGGGGGAGAAGAAAAACATGCCTTTATTGAAGGTGGTATGTGACAAATGATGATGACAGTTTTTCATTGGCTGAATTGTAAGAAAAAACGCTCAACTGCAGGGAGAGCAGACTCTGTAAGCGAGGGAGGGAAGCAGAACAGTTGACAGAAATTTACTGTGGTATGAGGTAACTGCTTTTTAAAAATTTTATTTCTTTTTCCCCCAAAGCAAGTTGTTCCCTTATATTTGAGATTAAAATGAAAGATGGTGTTGGCATAAGCTCTGCAACTGAAGGGAAAGGGGATCCTGTTCAAAATAGCATTATCCTTGCTTGGATTTTACATTTCTTAACATACTTGTGATTACTTTGTTTTTGTGATACCTTTCCTTTCTGTCAGTAATTGGAAGGACTGATTAGATCCAGTCTGCTGGATTTTTGAGAGGGAAGAAAAAACCTGCAGAGTTTGATTTTGTGACTACCTCATATTAGGGAATTGAGGACCTGGAGAATAAGAATCCTTTGAGATAATCAAAATGGACACAGTTGCAAAGTCTTTTCCTTTGTGTGTTTTCAGTGTGGAAGAACTAAATATTTTTAAAGAGAAAATGACTTCGTGTGTTTGCTAAAAATAAAACCTCGAGCACTGGAAAAATCTGCTCATATATAGGATGTCAGTATTGGAATAGGACGTGCAGGAGGGTCAGAGCATGAACATTTGGAAGAGGGCTGACAAATACAACTTGAATTATTACCAAGCTCTTCCCTCCTTCCCCAAAAAAGAGACACCTTCTCCTCCAAAACAAATTGAAGGATTGTTTGTACAAGGACATGTCACTAGGAATAAAGAATTGACAAATGATAAGAGATGTGAGTGAAGTTTCATTATGTGAATCAACTTGGAGAAGGTTTTAGTTCATCTAGACCAAAAAAAAAAACCAAACCCAAACAAAAAAAACAACTCACAAAAAACAACACATGGAGAAATTCTGACATATGCTTAACTTTGTGACTCTGCTGGGGATACTGCAGCAAATTTAGTGTTACATTTAGCAGCACTTGGGAGCTGAATTCGGTTGCTAAGCTTGTTAGCACATGAAAAAGTATTATGTTAGTAAAAACCAGTTCTTTCAAACCAGCCACTCTGTGCAAACAACCCTGAAGAGGAGATGCATTGTTTTATGTCCTAATTATGTCAGTCATTTGATTATAACATTTAGGGTTAATGGAAAAAAAGGCAGTTTCTGAAGGAAACTTTGAAGTAGACAAGAGAAATTGAAAGAATGTATTGACACCTGCAGTAAATGATTTCATTTTGAAAGAAAAAAAACAGATAATGACCCAAGAAATACAAGGGTGCAGTGTACTAATGATGGGAACAGAATTTAGTAGAATAACAGAAAAAAAATCCCTCTATTTTTAGTTGTTACCGTGTCTGTAAACAACTGCAGGTGCCTGCAGATGAGTGTGTGGTTTTGTTACTTTGATCCAGTTTAAATAAATCTAGTATCTCTGTGCACAAGCTTCTATAGAAGGAATGAAGAACACAGGTTGTAAATCATGGAAATTTCATTTTCAGCCACCTGCCTAACTGGATAAATAATAAACCAAATAATCTAATCATCAGTATTATTTTCACAGCTTAAGGTGATGAAGTTTCAGGATGAGTTAGAATCTGGGAAAAGACCCAAGAAGCCAGGCCAGAGTTTTCAGGAACAGGTTGAACACTATAGAGACAAGCTGCTCCAGAGGGTAAGAACTGTTCTTTATGTTTGCCTCTGATTCTGTGATAGGCTTTTATTGAGTTGATTGAATGTAAGGTGGGATTAAGCATAACAACACATGGTTCTTGTTAAAATACTACTGTAATGTCAAACTGCATGTTTAAGTCCAAGTGCTTTTGGCAGAATACATACAATCTCCTTTTTTAATCAAAATCCTGTAGTGTTTCCCCCTTTACAGCTGGGTATCATAGAGTGTATAGAAACCTTAGAGACCACTCCTGGGTCTACTGCATGAAGCAAACTGTTAGGTGTGGGAAAGGAAGGGGACAACTCTCAGTTCATCAGGCTACTACTAAAAGCATTTTGCTTTTAGTAATTGATCTGTTGTGCTAAAGGCTTCCCAAGGAAGGGAGAGAATAGTTTTAAGCAGCATATCTATTTCTGATTCTCCAGTGTCTTAAGTTTCGTGAATAATTTCAGCTCATCCATTCACCCACATGTGACTAATTCTGTATCATGACCATTTTTAGTAGTCCTCTCTGGACTATGAATTCAGAGCGATTTTAAAAGTAAGCATCTTATATGTGATATGATGTAATCTCCAACCTTTGAAACATAATGATAAAACATAACCTCTTGGGAGATTGCTTTTAGTGAGGGAGGGTAAGTGACAGTTGCTTTTCTGATCTGGTTTCACAGCCTGACAGATCAGTGATGAAATTAGGTACCCGTGCAGTTCCTTGGAAGCTAAATACCAATAAGCCGTTTCCACGAGGGCTTCTTCTGTCACTTGTTATTTGCATTATTTGGTGCTCAATATCTGACTAATTCACAGTGCCTTGAAGAAAGAGACTTGTAAAAATTAGGTAAACCGATCCCTGAAGGAGATGTACACATTGGAAGTTGATGTTAGCAGTTAAGACTGCAGTTAAAACTTTGTAAGACTTTTACAAGTAACTTTCTTTCTAAATGTAGTTGTATCGCAAAACTTTCCACTTTCTTGGTGTTTTCTGTAAAACAAATTATTTGTACAGTAAGCACAGAATGCTTAGTGAGACAGTAGCTTAAACAAACAGAAATTGATAATAACAATCTTGATAAAGTTTTAGGTGCCTTGTGCTGAATAAGTTCAACCAGCTCACAATACTTTTGCTTTTTAATAATTGTCTCTTTCAAGAAAGAAATAAATATTTAATGATAATTATAACCGTTCTTTAAAACAATAGTAACTCTGTTGTTAAGGGAATAACTTCATCTTTTGCTTTAATGCCATAATAAAGTTAGTTTTTATAATAGTAATGTAATACTGGTTCTGATTACATTTTCCATGAACTTGGTGGTTGGTCATTCTTTTTTGTCAAACTTACAGTAAGCTTTCCAAGAGTAATTTCCCAGCAGCATTGTATATTGTTTAGAGACTAGAAACTTAGAGCTATTTAAAATACTACTTATTAATATTAATCAGGATGAAATACATAGTTATGCTGTCAAATAAACCTGGCACAGCTTGAGAGTGCAGTGATTTTAGATACCTAACAGTTTGTAAGAGTAGGTATAAGAAAAGGGACACTTACAGGTTTTACTGCTAAGTGTTCCCTGTAAAAAGAACGTGAGACTAGATCAGTATAAATGTCCTGGTATTTCCTACACGTTGGTTACCTCCCCTCCCTCTACTGTTTTTTTTCCCCCCCTATTCCCCCTTTCTTTCATTTAGCTAAATCACCCCATCTTTATCTTCTTTATGGGGTGTGCAGGGAATATCTGTTTATTTTTTGCCATGGAATGAATTTTATTTTAATGAATGATCAGTACTAAAAACCACAGCATCTGATCTCTGTGTTCAGACTGGCTGATGAAGTTAATTTTTGTATAGTTAGTCTTCTGTTTGACAGACAGACAAGGTGTGCTCAGGGTATATATTTTCTTTCTGAATGGTCCTGTTGATACCTAAAAATGGACTATAGTTGTTTGTTTTTGACAGAGTAGATGTTATTGCAGAATCTTGTTTGTATTTTTGTTTTGTCTTTAGATAGCTTCTAGTTAAGAGAGTATATAAATTTTCAGTCTGGATTAATGAGGCTGAATGCTGTATGTTTTAAGTAGAAGGAGGTTCCTGGTATTCTTCCATGTTTAGTTTAGAAAATCTATTACAGCTATAATATTTCCCTGAAATTTGTAACACTGAAGACTGTTCATTTCCAGTTACTCAGATATTCTCAGACAAGGTGACATCCCTCATGTTTTTGTTAGTGTTTGTGTTACAGTAAATGTTTGTGCTGTGTGCCAAGCAGGAGCAAAGGGCTGAAGAGCTGGGAGGGTGTGACCATTAGTTCAGATCATGTGCTGTGTTCCATCAGTGCTCACTGCTTTTATGCTGTTTGTGATTAGCTTGATTGCCTCTAATAATTACTCAAACCTTATCTGAAATCATGAATGCTTCTAATAATCTAGGAAAAAGAAAAAGAGATGGAAAGAGAACGGGACAGAGACAAAAAGGACAAGGAAAAGTGTGACACCAGGTCTAAAGATAAGAAGGAAAAGGAGGAATGTACACCAACACGAAAAGAGAGGTATGGCTATCCTTGGAGTAAAGTGGATGGAAGGAAAACCCTGACAGTGTCTTTGTAGGCAGTGGCAGCCCTGAACTTATGTTCTATCATGCATCTGATTTTAAAAGAAAAACACAAAACCACAAACAAACACCAAAACAAAACCCATGCTTTGGCTACTAAAACATGCTCCAAAGTGTTAAAGGAATTGTCATTTTTACTCTGCCCCAAGGGAGGTACCATTTCCCCTTTGAACAGAGTTGCCCTTTGGCTCATCTGTGCCCTAAGGAAACATGGTAAAATGATGGCCAGTTGCAAACGGGGTTAACTGTCTTGTAGCAGTCTGCAGTGTCTCAGTCAGAAAACTGTCCTGAGGACAGACCACAAATGATACCCAGTGGTTTACATGTTATTCATCTCATCATACAGATCCTTCTGAACAGCTGGGTTTGGGGTAGTTGATTGGACACTGATCTTCTAACACTTGCATAGCCAAACTATGCCATGGTTCTAAGTGTAGCTATGGTAAAAGGCCTTGCTTTTCAGGGAGCTGTGACAGAATGTTTTTACACTACAAAATGACTCACAGGCCTTAATTTTTTTCAAGCAGAGAAAATCTGTTGCACATGTTAAACTTGGTATCTTGTTTTAATAATAAAAAGCCTACTATATCTTAATTACTTACAAGTATCTGACATTACATTGGCTAAAGAAAATCCCTGCAGAAAGGAACAGATGTTCTTACTGTCCGTTTTCACTTCCCGTGTGTGTGTGTGTGTCCCATGCCCAGGAAAAGGCGGCACAGCACCTCCCCCAGCCCGTCCCGCAGCAGCGGCAGCCGCCGAGCCAAGTCGCCCTCGCCCAAATCGGAGCGCTCCGAGCGCTCCGAGCGCTCCCACAAGGAGAGCTCCCGCTCCCGCTCTTCACACAAAGATTCTCCCAGAGATGTCAGTAAAAAAGGCAAAAGGTGAGCTGGTATCTTCTCTGTTTCAGGAAGCTGACGGGTGTGTTTGGCTGGGGTTTTGGGGGGTTGTGTGTGTTTTAGCAGAGCGCATTTGATACTCAGGTTTTCTCTCGCAGTGCTCTGTAGTGCCTGTGCCTCAATTAATACCTTTGGACACTGGGGTTGGAAGTGTACACAGCCTCCTGCCTTGACAGCTCCAGACTCTGCACTGCTATGGTTTTGTTTACCTGTTTACTGGGGATTTTAAGAAATACTGCTTTAAACTAGAGCACCTTGCTTTTTATTTTCAAAGGATAAGTCTTCTGTAGTCCTTCGAAAATTTCTATAGCCGTTCTATAGACCCTCTCAAATTACAGTGACCATGTAGCCTTTCACTAATGATTAGCTTACATGAAGCTCCTCACTCCCATAGTTTGTTTTTTAAGGGAAAAAAAATTAGATACTGCTTATGGGGTTTTGTTTCCGAACTAGGTATTTCCTAGTCTCCACTCTGACACAAATATTTGTCTTTAGTTAATCTTAAACTTGAGGTGAAATTTTGTTATTGTACTAATGTTGCCGTAACTTGAAACTTGAAAGTTCACCTTCCACTTCTTTTAGAGGTATAGAATATCTTACTGATATAAAATTCCTCAGTCATGCTGAGAAAAGTTCCTTTGATGGTGTTGAGAAAATCATAACACAAATCTACAGTATTCTTGTGCTTATATAAATAAGGATTTCAAGTAAAAGTAGAAAGGTATTTGAGGGTTGTTTTTTTTTGAGTTGATATGATACTCATTCAATTTTCATTATATTAGATCAGTATATTAAGTTTGGGTTAGGTGACAGTAAATTTATTCCGTGTCCCTTCTTTTTCTGTGGGGTTGCATCACAATCTGAACATGTTTGATGAAAATCAGAAGTATTTGACTGTAACACGAACATAGTTTTTCATTTCTATATGGACATGGGCTGCAATTAATGTAAGAGCTAAGGTGGTTGAGGTGTATGTGAAAGGCTGTGAATTCCTGGTGTGGGTTTAAGGACATGAGTGTGTGTTACTTTTCCTGTGGATTCTAAACACTGAAGTTAAGCCCAAAATTGTCTCAAAACCTCATAATGCAAAAATGGCCTTTTTCTCAAAAGCAAGATAGCATTCTGTTACTTTCCTTACTAGGGAAAAATATTTTCTACCTTGTTGGGCTCAATAAATGAATACAAATAACATCAGGAAAAGGTGCTTTTGTCTATTAGTATTTGACATAAACTTTTTTTTTTTTTTTGCAGGTCACCGTCTGGCTCCAGGACACCCAAAAGATCAAGAAGATCACGATCCAGATCCCCTAAAAAGTCAGGGAAAAAATCCAGGTCTCAGTCCCGTTCTCCTCACAGATCTCACAAGAAGTCAAAGAAAAGCAAACACTGACAATGTTAATATTTTTTATGATGCTGTCACTTACTGGAAATGCAGTTTTGTTTTTGTGCCTGAACAGTCTGTTTAAAAACAAAAAAGCATTCCTGATTATTTTTTTTGTGAATGCACGTGTATACTCCTGAGTATCGGCATCTGTAGACCTGTCATTGTTTTATATTGTACAAAATATCTTCATTGTGACTATTTCCCAGAAAAAACATTTTTGTGTTTAGAAGTTTCATCAGAAATGTGTGTAACTGATCTGCTGGCAGTAGTGATATTTTGTTTTTAGAATGTTGTGACATAGCAAAAATAACCCAAATGTCCCCCCTTTTTGTAGCTTGGACAATTTGAATTAGATTTCAAATAAAATCTGAACAGAAAATGATGACGTCGTTTTCTTGCCCCCCTGGTGATCCAGATCCCTAAGGGAGTGCATAGTTTGTTTGGAAGTACTGTGTATTTCAGACAGACTGTGGTGCTTGGATGGTTCAGTGTGGCTCTGTTCCTGTTCTCACTGGTCTGACTATCCAGATAAAAGCAACTTCTGAATCCAGTGGAGGGGTTTCTTTCCTACTGTGAGATTTTACTGTCAGAAGAGTTGAACAGTCTGGTACCTACCCTGATAAGCTTTACAGGTAAATCTTTGCTTCCTGTGTCTCCATTTTAATCGCAGGGAATATTTATAACACCACAGTAATGTTTTTGTTTGTTTTCAAAAAAGGGCCTCTGCAAAGACACATCCTCTGGGGTGTGTGTGTAGCATACGTGCGATGTCTCAGTAACAAGCCTTTGTGGCACACATGGGGAACGCTAAAAGGACAGCAAGTCTGCGGCTCTGTTACTTCTTAAATATAGATATAATAATTGCAGCCTTCAAGTACGCTCTTGTTTTCTAAAACTGATTTTTACTGCGAAAGGAAAGCTTTTACATTATTTTATTGAATTTATTCCTCTGTTGTGGAAATTCTTCAAGGTGGGAAAAATTAAATTTTGTTACATATTTATTAATATTTTTGATTCAAGAGGCTGTTTAACTTTTTTTTTTTTTTTCATGTTAGGCTTTCTCTTCTCCAAACTTGTTCTGTGTGTTAGGCATTGATGTGGCTTTAAATTTCATCACCTTACCATGCAGCCTTTCTGTGGGTGGGAGAGGGGGAGGGATGAGAAACGGGGAGGGTTCAGCATTTATACGTGGAGGTGTGGGGAGATTGTAATAAAAATATAAAATCAAAAGGGATCTGGCCTCTTGTGAACTGTTTGTGAAAGCAAAAGCTGTGCTTAACTGCAGGCACAGGGTGCTGGGTGATGGCCTGCTGTTACATTGGTGTATGCACGGGCTTTACACGGTTAGAGATTTGTAAATGTGCTGGGGAAAATCTTCTGTTGGACATGTAAATAGCCTCAGTGGCTGCACTTCCAGAAGCAGGATCCAAAAGGTCTTACCAAAAAAAAAATATATATATATAATTTCTCTCTTTTTTTTCCTGATGAGAGACATTGTTATAAGATTATATAAATTGTTGCATATGTGAGAATTGAGAATTCTCTTTGCTGATGAGAACTGTGATCTGGAACACTGAATATGGAGGATGCATGCATACTGTAAAGACTTTCTTAGAATGAGTATTGAATAGATGCATTGATAATGAGAAAAGAATACACCTTTTATCTTTTTGTAATGCATTATAAACAATCTGGTTTAGAAATATGCAGAGTTTATTTTTTGTATTTTGCTTTCTCCCCGTAACATAAGGTGTTTCAGGATAGGATTTAGCACAGATTTTGGTTGCTAAACTATTAGAAACCAATTTATTTTTTTCTTAAATGCTGTGTATTCATACCTGGCACAGACCATATGAGGCTTTCTAGAGAGAAAAGTAGGTACTAAAATCAGTTGGGGACAGGGAGAATCCTCACTGTGCAGTGGGAAGATGATCACTTCAGATCCAATTAACTTCTCCATTACTTTTATCTTGTAGCTGTTTATAAATGGAGGAGTGATAAATATCAATGTTTTGGGTCAAGTGAGACTAAAGATGCTTTGCCACAGGAGTGTTTTATCTGCAGAATCAATTGTATATTTCATTTGATAGCTAAAACCCTCAGGGTAGAATATCACTTAGCATTTCAGGTACTTTTCAATAATTAATTTTCATTTCAGCTTTTTAAAAATTCTCATCAGTGATTATAGAAAGCTTAAGCCAAGTAGCAAGAGAGCTAAAGAAGCACACCCATTAGGCTTTATTTTGAAACTGCTCTATTATGCAATGCCTTTTTCAGTATCTATTCTCTAAATACCATTCTCATACCTCTCGTTCTTTGCTTCGTGTCCTGGGCTTTGAAACAGCTGTTCTTACCCAATAGTCTCTTAAGAGCAATTAAGAATCTGTATAATTAACTGGATTGCCTGGGTTTTTTTGCCCTGTAGAAGAGAGTATCTTTTGATCCTGCTTTGTTGTAATTTCCTCTTGCTTTTGTGGTTTTGTTTATAGCTTGGCTTTTACACAAAGACAAGCAGGAAGGGGACAGCATCTGGTAACAAATCTTTTGTAAAAGATGCAAATTATTATTGAAGACTTAAAATTAGGCTGCTTATGAAATTCATTTTTCTTTAGGTCACATTGCAGTGACAAGGTACAGTCACCATTGCCATTACTGTGTGACCTTGTGTTTCTGCAGCCTTTTGGGGTGAAGTGCTGAGTGGGTAATGTAAATAATTGATCTGAGATTCAGGAAGTAGCATTCAGATGAATCCTTGTGAAATAAGGTCCTGACCTGGAGAGGTGTGGTCCTGTGTCTCCCAATGGTTTCTGTGGTTGTAGAGGACAAGGGAGCCCATTATCCTCTCAGATCCCTCAGTGTGCACAAGTCCAGCTCTTCACTTCAGGAGGGCGTGGAGACACGAATGGGTAATGGGCTCCTCTGTCCTCTCCTGCCCTGCTTTAGGGAAACCAGAGGGAAATGTTCATGCTTCAGTGTTCAGGCTTGTCCAAAGCAGAGAAACCGAGTGTAGCTTGTACAGCCCAGTTCTAGCCTGGCTGAGAACTCCTGAGTAGCCTGAAAAGAGTGGGGTGACCTTGGAAAGGGAATGTCTGTGGTATGTTCCCAGATCCGTGCTAGACACTGCCGTTCTGATAAGGTTTGGTGAAGCCTACCCTGCACTCCAGGACATCCCGATGTTTATGGGAAGGCCTTCAAGGGACACAGGTGCAGGTACATCTGCTCTGAGCCAGTCCTGGCTCAGGGAGTGTCTCCACAAGGCTTGGTCAGGCTCAGTGCTGACCTCAGTGCTGAACTGCGGGACAGTTCTGCACCCTGTCCTGGTGCAGAAGGTTATGTAGTGCATAGTCTCCTTCCAACAAGTAAAATCTTCCCAGTGTTACAGAAGTGCTTGTATTCGAGCTGCCTTTTTTAAACTCTGACTTCCTTTGACTTCCCTGCACAGCAGCTGCATGTATTTTTTGTAACACTGCTTGAGGAAGAGTTGGTTTCTGAACATCAGTGTCAGGTTATTATTCGGACACTGCACGTGCATGTGGTCTCCCCCCACCTCCCCTTTGCAGGTTTTGAAGTGTAAGAATCAACAACCACTTAGGAACAAGGGTAACAAATCAATGTTTTCCAAAGCGTATATTTAGAATTGCAGCTATTGCTGATGTGAATTCATCTGCCCTGGTGACATGAGAGTGAAGAGTTCATGTAATGCCTTAAAAACCAGAATCTTGGGATGAGAAAAGCAAGATCAGCCGCAAATGGCAAATCTGTTCTGACTCTCTGTAATCACTTGAGGCAGCTTGCTTGTGGGGTTTTCTTTGACAGGCAGTTACAGTGTTTCAGTGGCACTGATGCTTTGAATAAATACAAATGAGAATCATTGCTGTATTGCTGCAGATGGACTAAGGTCTGAACTTGGTAGTTTTTAGAGAGGTGGCTTGCTGCACTTTCATACAGCTGCGTGAGGAGTTCGGTGTTTTGTTCTCAGCTATTGTCGGTCTACCCTGAATACTTAAAGTGAATATTCTAGATGTGAAGATGGCAGCAGTGGAATAACCTAGATGAGAATTTTACAGTTACCTTCTCTTAAAATCAAGCACTGTTTAGTATCAATCCAAGCTGCTCAATATAATGAGATTTATCAAATTACAAACCTGATATTGTCAGTCTGAAAATTTTATCAGTTTACTTTTCGGAATAAGGCTGCTGAGGTCATAAACTTACTTTTTATTAAAACAGTTCATAGCAGTAATATAAAATTTCTTTTTCTCATTGCTGCATGTGCTGGTGCAAGAATTCCAGTACTTTGGTGGTTCTTGCTGCTGCTGGAGCTGCTGCTCCTCAATTTTTAAGCCACTCTTGTGAGTATCACAACTAAAATGCTAATTTAATTTTGTCCAAATCCCTTTCCCTTGTAGGATACAGAAGTCTTAAACAATTGCATACTGTTTTTCCCTCCACCTGCTTCTCTCTGTACAGTGTTGGCTTTCATGGGTGAGCCTGTGCCATTTGCCACTTCTGATGTCTGATCTTGTGCTGGGATGATCTACAGTGTAACTCTGTCATAAGCTGGAAAGTTTTCTGTTTGTGGTTATTTAAAGAGGAAATGGTAGTTTCACATGGACTTTTATGTCTTACTTGCTTTTGGGTTTGTATTTTATGTAGAAAATTTTCCAATTGACATGGCAACAATAAAATTGTCAGTTTGCTGATACCAGAAATGGTTTTATTTTTAACCTGGAAGAGAGCAATGTTCGTGCCTGTTATGCATGAACAGTTCTTGGCCTCACCAGCTCGCTGCTGCTCGATGCTGTTCTGCCTGTGTTGTCCAACCCTAATGGCTGCTGCTGTTCCTCTGTCAACAGTGACCTCTGTGCTCCTCTAACTCATTAATGAGGCATGGGCTGCTCGCTCTGTAGTTGTCTGTATAATTCTCTCTTGAACAAAGGAATCTCCCACTTGCGACTGCTGCTCGGATAGGGAGCTGATTAACGAGCAGTGCTCGTTAACACTGCCAGCAGTTTGCAGGGAAGGCAGGGAGGCCGTGGAGCCCGGGTGGAGCTGTAGTGGGACGCTGGGTGTGGTGGCTGGGCCAATGTCATACCTTGGTGCTGCTTTGGGGGCAGGTCCTGTTCCCGCCTTCCCTGTGCCTCGTTTTCTTCGTCTGTCCTTTCTGCTGCCTTGTTTGACAGCTTTCCTCGTGGAAATGGCGAGTGGGCACAGGGTGGGCAGGCCCATGGGATGAGGTGCAGGGCAGGAAGGATGTGCGGACTGGGGCCATCTCTTAGCAGCCGTGAGCTGTTACAGGCTGTGCCTCTCTCCTTCTGCCCTTTGCTCCAGTGACACTTCAACACACAACTCAAACCTGAGAGAAGCAAATGCCTCCGAGATAATTTAGGTTCTGCAAGATCTGTGAAAGACAAAAAAGAAGAGAGAGACCTCAGATGCCCCCACAAGATGGGAAAGGCTGGGACATGAACTCTTGATGTTAGAGCCCAGAGTATTCCTTTGGGATAGATTACAACTCGCAGTTACTGACAATCTCCTCTTAGAGCTCAGAGTTCCTAAACATGGGATGTTTTGATATCCCTGGACCTTGCTCTATTTTTACTCTTGTGTGGACTGGGGAACTTGCTGTAGCTGTTTGCCTTAAATACAGACCATCAGTTTGACTCTTCAAGATCTTGTTAAGAGGCTGTCTGCAAGCGTGGAACCTGTTCCCTGAGTCTGTTTCTTGGCCTCCTGAGGCTGGACCCAGGTCTGAGACTAGAGCTTGTGTGGGGTAACTATGCCTGTAGAGAGGTGAGCAAGGAGAAAGGGTGAGCATAAGGTCTGTGTAAAGCTCTCAGAAATCTTTCACAGAAAGATTTAACCTGGCAGAATTTCTTAATTCTGTATGACAAACTGTTCTTGTTTTAAAATTTAGCTGGCGTGGGAAGAGGAGGGTGGAATTGATGCATACAGTTTGGATTTCTGGAAGATGGAGCAGCCTGTGCCCAGGATTGAACTTCCAGGATCATTACCAGCAATCAGAATCATGACCAAAGCCATCACTGGGAGTAGAAACCAGTTTTCATCTTTTTTGAGCCATGCTAAAGAGATACACCTCGAGTGTTTCAGGAATGCTTTAGCCAGATGTTTCCACCTGCTAGATCCTGCTAGAGCAAACACCAACTGCACTGTTGCAAATAGAAACTCGGGAGGGTAGAGATGAATCTTCTGAACTTATTATGGTATAGAGGTACATTGCAGCTGATACTGGGCATTTTCATCATGAAATCTGCGTCTCTTGCATTGCTGGTGATTTATTTTTTTTCCTGGCATTTCAGGTTATCTTCCCTGTGCTATGAGAAAAGAACAGTCTGCTGATTAACTGAATGGGGACTTTTGCCTTGGGCAAATTCTGGAAAAGAATTTGCTATAAACTTTTAGACATGAGACTGGGATTGAATTCTGTCCATTATGTGAACTGAGGGGCTGGAGATTCTCATTCTCTGCTTTTGCACATGGTAATTGTACTAGATAAAGAAAAGCAAGGCAAGGCGGAAGGAAGGAAGGAAGGAAGGAAGGAAGGAAGGTAGGTTGGTTTGTAATAAAGCCTCATTTCTAGGCAGTTTCACTGGGGGAAAACTCATCTTTCATGCCAGCCTGCAGGAAGTCTTCACTGTGGTATTGAGTAGAAATATGAAAATGCTATAGATAGAGAGTCCCTTTTTCTCAAATCCTGGGGATTTTCAAGAGTAATTAGTGAATGCTTTATGTTACTCTGTGAGTTTTGAAGAGTTGCAATGGATTAATTTCAATAACCTTCCTAGGTACTAATTTATCGCATATTGTATGTTACTTATGTGAGAAACTGAATTCTCACTCTTTTGTCCAAAGCTCTTTAGACAGGGATTGGCAACTCTCTTCCCTGGGATTTAAATTTGTCCAATCCGTAGTCAAATGCATACCAGCTATTTTGCTCCCTCACCTGAGATCTTAGATCTGCTTAGATCAGCTTCTGCCTGCTGCCCTCAGGGAGGGAAGAAGCAAATGAGGCCCCTGGGACTGTGCAGCAGGATGGGTGGTCACAGTGGGGTGACCCTGTGTGGCACCGATGCCAGGTAGAGCCCCTGGGACAGGGATGTTATCCAGGGACAGGACTGCCCTGAGCAGCTGAAGGGCTCCTGGGCACCCCAAGCCCTGGGAGTGAAGGGTGTTAGGATCATGGGTTTGGTTGGAGGGGGTTTAGAGATGCCCGAATGTATGGGGCTGAGGTAGCTCTTAGGTGTGGCCTGCTAAAGGTTTGGGAAGCTTTTGATGTGAAACAGTGCATTGCCCCTTGTTTAAAAGGTACATGGTTATAAAAGTAGAATCTCTTAATTTCCTTTAGAACTTGAACCAGTTACACAACAGCTGAAAAAAGATTTCTAATTTTAATAAAAGTCAAATAAAGACTAATCTACACTGCAGTGTCCCCAGGACATTTGCAAAGTTCTGGAATTCCTTCAGCTGCACAAACAAAAATTTATAAATATTTATTGAAATTAAGTTTATTGAAAATGTCACCTGTGCAAATGGAACTGAATATAAAAGAAAAACTGGGGTTGAAGGGAACAGCTTGTTACAAACAGGTTGTCCATTTGGCTTTGTATTTCTGGTTTATGAGTGGCTGCTTTAATTTTGGTCCCTGCCAGCTGCTTCTGCATACAGTTTAGAAGGACCATCCAAGAGAAAATGGATACTTTAGAAGGCAGATTGCTGCAGCCATCACTTAATGGAATGGCTGCTGAAGGATTCAACATCACTGGAAGAAAGTGTGTTTTGAGGGAAATCAGCTGCCACTGCTGCATGACATGTTGAATGACATTGTGCATAAGACATTATGCACAATACTGAAAGGAAGGGTGCAAAATATAAACCTACAATTCTAAGTGCTACTCTATAGATTCTTGTAATCCATCTCCAGTGGTGATACCAAAATACAGTCTTAAAGTAATAGGTTTCCCAAGTTTTGAGAGCTACTCAATTTTATATAAATTTTGTTCATATTTTGTGGTCTATAACTTTTGCTTTAGTTTTAAGAATCTCACTTTTGGGCAGTGTTTGAGGAATTCAGAATCTCTATTTATCCTGAACAGATTAAGCTAGATACAGGAGTGCTTAATCAGCACCCAGAACTTCTCACACTAGGTATATAACAGCATAAATCTTCATCTTTCAGTTTGTTTTAAAAGATAAAATCTTGCTGAAATTTGACTTCAGGAAAAACTTTTCCTTGTGCCCATTGCATCCTTGTGAACATGAGAAAGGCAAATCTTAAAGCATGAAAAAATATAAAGTTGGGAAGTGTTCCAGTAAGGATGAAACCTTTTTCAGCCCCATTGCTTAAATGAAGGGATGTTTGAGGGCAATCTTGGAGAATTCTGACTGGGGCAGTAGCACTTCGAGGGGGGAAGAAATTCAGCTCATAAGGATTTGGGCTGCCTAAATATTACATGTAAAATTCATAAACACAGTTACTAAATATAAAATACTAAACTGTAACATAAAATATTTAAGCATTGAATGAAAAAAGTATTATTTTAACCCCCTCATATTTTAAATTGGGGCATTCTTATTGCAGTTACTTATCCCTCACTTTACATACTGCTGGCTGCAGAGGTTGAGGTAAATACAGCCAACTCTTTCTGAGGTTTGTAGTGTGTAACAACCTGCACTGCTAAAGTTGCATTCTTTTCTGCTTTATCAAAGGAAACAACATATAATTGTCAAAAAATAAAGCTGGCCTTTCAAAAAGTGAAAGGAAACTTTTTATTATTTGACATGGGTGATCTAGTATACTGAAATTAGTGAGCCTAAAATAGATTGACATGAAGTAAAATAGAGGGTGGAAAATGTACACTGAAGTATCTGAATAAATCTGTGAAGAGCTGTATTTGTTCAGCTGCAGAATGTTCCTCTTTCACACACTTTCTGTGCCTCTTAACAGTTTTTATTCTTTTGTGTTTCTTTGCCATATATGTTTCTAATACTTTGTGACAGATGTAAAGATTATTTAAAAAAACCAACCAAATAAAGCTCCAAACTTGTGAATTGAAAGTTGGCTGTCTAAATCTTTTCCATATAAACTCATTCCATATTCATTGATACTGAGTTATTCAAAGTGATAACTTGACTACCAGGTCTGAAACCTCTGGGAAGATCAGATAAAGCAGCTGCACTGAACCTGATTGATTGCAGTTGTGTTCTGCGTGGGTACTTGGATCCACCTGCACAGCATAAACATTGCTCCAGTTTTGAAAAATAAGATTCTATTTAGCAGCGTGTAGGTTGAGTTAAAGAGCTGCTGGGTCCCGTGTTTTCCTCATTGAGTTGGAGCAGTTTGATGAAGGCAGCATTGCTTTCAGTACTTCTGCACTTGCAGATTCAGAGAGATGTAACCACTGTGTAACAGCAGGGAAGGTGCAGAATCCAATTACAGCTTTTAATGTTTGGGTTTACTGATTAGTTTTACCATTTCAAATGTTATAGCTACAGTTCATGTTTGCTTATCTTTATTTGTTACTTGCTAAATTTTAAATGGTGTAAGAACTGGAGCTGGCATTGTAAGTTTTTTCAGAAAATTTCATATCTCTCTTCAACCAAGTGAATTGGAAAGAAGGGACTAATTTGAACTTCATGGTATTTTAATGATTTTTCACTGCTATGAATTGGTTTTGCTCCCTGTAGTCTCTGCCCTTTATTGCACTAGTGCTGCAGAACAATAGTGGTGGGAGATATTGCTTTATGAACTCCAGTGCCTCAATACTGCCATTGTCATTCATCATCTAATATAGACTAATTGATGCTACTACAGACCATTCCAGAATGAAAAAGAAACATTTCTGCTTTAGCTAGGTGATGGTCACTTCATGTGTAGTGAGCATGGAAAGCCACATAAATATTTGATATGAACCTCTATAAAAATATATAAGCAGAAGTCTTGTTGTATGTGAAGAACTCACGGATTAGAACTAAAGAATAAAATAACTGCAAGAATTTTACACTACCAGATGCTTCAGAGGTTTATTATTTTTCATACTGTGTTTCAAATGTTACAAGTTAATCGCTTAAAGCTCATCAGGTTTAAACTGCACATTTATTTTGCCAACTAGATACAAATAATTTGTACACAATGTAGCTTTAAAGACTTCCTCTGGGGCATTGTGGGGTAAAAAAATGCCTTCCCCTTCCCCCTCACTTTTTATGAAATAGAGACTTTTTCTTGAATATTTAGTGGTTATTTAAAGTCTGCTATTAACGAATTACTTCTGTATGAAAAGTCACAGTGACATTTTCACACTGCCACCAGCGTCCCTGGCAGCTTGTGCGACGGTTCTGAGTTGGCCTGTGTGGTTTGGTGGCTGTGTCGCAGCCGGGACAGCGGCGTGTGGGTGGCACTGGTGTCGCACACCAGGGGAACTCCCTGCTCCCATCCCGCTGCCACCCTGCCCTGACAAGGTTCGGAGGAGCAAGCAGGGAAGAGAGAAGCCCTCCTGCTATAGACTTTACCCTTCACTTTGAGGCTGGAAGGGGCTTAGAAGCTTTGCCAGAAAGGAAGCTTGGCTGTTAATATCCCTGTAGAAAATGTGAGAGAAGTATTGAAATTTTTTGATAAGGGATGTGAAGATTGCTTACACATTTAGCTCCTTCACCCTCTCGTACTGTTTTCTTGCCTTTATTAAATAGTGTGCTAGCAGGCAAGACACTCACCGGGTGAATTTGTGCTTTATCCGCTCTCTGAGTGTAAAAGCTTTTGCTGTAGTGTCAGATCCGTGCTGTTAATAAACGTTCCAGCAAAAACTCACCAGTGTCATCTGTTGTGGAGGGATTGGTCAGAGCCAGGTGCAGCCGTCCAGCAGCTCCGGGCTCCCGGCCGCCCGGGGAGGTGGGCCGGGAGTATATTCTGTGCGTGGTGGGAGAGGCTGCACGGATGCGAGAGCTGCTGGGTGGAGAAAGCAATGGACAGGAGAGAGCCGCCAAATGCTTCTGTAGCTCGTGAGGAGCCCCGGAGTGCTCCCAGCTCCGTCGGGGGCGGAGGAAACCGCTGAGAAAATTCCGTAAGAGTCACTGGGCATTGTCGGAAGCCCATCGGACAGCGTGTGTCCCACACGCGCGCTGTCCACTCGGGACCCGCCACTCCGTGCCGTTTTAAGGCGCGTTTTGGGGATGTGGTCGTCTTTAAATCACCGGTGCTACCTGGAGCTGCACCACTGCTTACACTGCCCTTCACACAGCGCTGTGGCTCCAGGACACAGAAGTCAGGAGAAAGCCCTGCCCGTTTTGATTCCCACCTGGGGCAGGGAGTTTCGGGGCCCATCGCCGGCCAGCTGCCGGTCGGTGCTGGCGTGGGCCGGCGGCAGCAGCGGGGCCGGGGCAGGAGCGGGGCTGCGCTGGCTCGGGGCCGCA
>VZTI01003805.1:5681048-5715593 GCA_013397865.1 Struthidea cinerea
CTGGCGCTCGGGCTCGTCCTTCTTCGGGGAGCTCTTCAACCAGAACCCCGAGGTCTTTTTCCTCTACGAGCCGGTGTGGCACGTCTGGCAGAAGCTGTACCCCGGTGACGCCGTGTCGCTGCAAGGGGCGGCCCGCGACATGCTGAGCTCCCTGTACCGATGCGACCTCTCCGTCTTCCAGCTCTACAGCACGGCGGGCGCTGGCAAGAACCTCACCACGCTCGGCATCTTCGGGGCGGCCACCAACAAGGTCATCTGCTCCTCGCCCCTCTGCCCGGCCTATCGCAAGGAGGTGGTGGGCATGGTGGACGACCGGGTGTGCAAAAAGTGTCCCCCGCAGCGCCTCAGCCGCTTCCAGGAGGAATGCCACAAGTACCACACGCTGGTCATCAAGGGCGTACGTGTCTTTGATCTGGCTGTCCTCGCCCCGCTCATGCGGGACCCGACCCTGGACCTCAAAGTCATCCATCTGGTGCGGGACCCCCGGGCCGTCGCCAGCTCCCGCATCAAGTCCCGGCACGGCCTCATCCGGGAGAGCCTGCAGGTGGTGAGGAGCCGGGACCCCCACATCCACCGCATGCCCTTCCTTGATGCTGGCCACAAGCTGGGCGGGAAGAAGGAGGGGGGGGGCGGCTCGGACTACCATGCCCTGGGTGCCATGGAGGTCATCTGCAGCAGCATGGCCAAGACCCTGCAGACTGCTCTGCGCCCCCCTGACTGGCTCCAGGGCAACTACATGGCCGTGCGCTACGAGGACCTGGTGGTCGAGCCAATCAAGACCCTGCGGCAAGTGTACGGCTTTGTGAACCTGGCAGTCAGCCCGGAGATGGAGAAGTTCGCCCTCAACATGACCAGTGGTCCCGGCTACTCCTCCAAGCCGTTCGTGGTGTCGGCCAGGAACGCCACCCAGGCGCTGAGTGCCTGGAGGACTGCGCTCAGCTACCAGCAGATCAAGCAGGTCGAGGAGTACTGCCACCAGCCCATGGCCCTGCTGGGCTACGAGCGGGTCGGCAGCCCCGAGGAGGTGAAGGACCTCAGCAGAACGTTGCTCAGGAAGCCGCGGCTGTGATGGGGCAGCGGCGCCCGCCGGGCGCCCGGGGGTGGCTGAGCCCCGGGCAGAGGAGCCGCTCCGGCTGCCTTGAGTGAGGGAGGGAGCCGGGAAAAGCAACCTGGTTTCTGATTTCCTCCAAAGACTGCTGAAGGGTAACATACAGTAATGAGATTATTTCTTTCTTCCTTTTTATTTTTTTTCCATTTTTTTTATTACCTGCCCCTTGCATTGGGTTAGATGCGATTTAAAAAAAAAAAAAAATCAAGTGGAACTGAAAATACGTGTAAAGCCCCTTTCTCCTTCTCTAAAACGCCAGGCAGTTATTCTGTACCAAAATCGTTCATGAAGTTCTTGTGGGTTTGAAGATGGTAGCAAAAACTCTTGCACAATTCCTAACACATCTTTGTCTCCCTTGGTGCGGAGGGCATGCCCTTGGAAAACATAATGCTGAAAATCAGACTTTTGTATGAAAGCAAATGTTCAGACATGATAGTAATAAAAGAAAATAATAAATGATATTCATTTTTATAATTACCTCAATTGTTTGGGAAACACAGTGTTGCTTATGTACAGCTGGAGGGGATGCTTGCTTAAAACAACAACGTGGACTTAAAGGATATGGGTGGAGGGCTGGAGTGCAACGTTTGACGTGTTCAAAGATCAGGAGCTGCTCTTGCAGAAACAAATACAGATCTTACAAGTGTAGTGCAGGTTTTATGGCTGTGTCAAAGCAGGTTTCTATTTAACTTTTGTCTTTTCTGTTGTATTTAAAGTCTTTCAAGTGCCACTGTATTAGTGTCCTAAGAGTTTTAAAACGTTTGCCATCACAGCAGTATTTATTTTTGTCTTGACATGTATGTCCAGGAGTCACTGTCAAATAGAAGTGGATCGACAGCGTGACAAGAAATGCAGGATTTAAAAAGACATTTATCATACTGGAAACATTAGCATGTGTGAAAACAAAAATAAAATTATATATATTATATATATTCTATAGTGCTAACAAAACATAAGATATGTAAGATATTTCTTGACATTGATTGGTAACAGGCATAGCACGGAAGCATAGAAAAATGCATAAGATGATTTATTTTTTCCCTTTGTCTGTGTCCGAGGGTATATTTATGTACGAAGAGGGAGGAAATGTACAGCTGTGTGTTCATGGCTGTAATAGAGATTTTATGGAGCCAGCCCAGCATTTGATTTCAGAGCGCTGGTTGGAGACTCATTGCCTGTGAATTGTCATTGCTCTGTGATAGAGCCAGATGGTGGTCTGGCTCTTTCTGGGAGCTCTGCCTAGAGTCTGTCCCATCGTTAAAACTTGATGATTAAAAAAAAAAAAAAAAGAAAAAAAAAGAGATTTTACTACTTCTGCTTTTGTAATTTCTTGGAAAAAGTCCTCATTTATTAAAGGTTAAGTGGTGTGTTGCATATGAAAAGTGCAGACACCGTAAGTAGTTTTTAATCTTGGTGTTCTCTGCTGCTCTTTGAAGGCTCATTTTGGAACTTGAGTTTTTAAACAAACGTGGTTTTGCCAATCTGTTCTCTTAGGAGACTACAGGACTTTTCTACAGGAAGTACATTTTACATTGCCTATTTGGGTGTTGTGCCTTCAGAAAATGTGAAGAGTATGATTAGGAAAAAGGAAATTGATTTGTGAAAATAAATTAATATAAACAGGATGCTGATAAGTGTGTGTGTATGTGTGGGTGTCGGTGTGAAAATTTTAGTGATGTGTAATATGTCTATTTCTTGTAACTCTTAAGTTAAACAGCTGATAACTGGCTACTAAGCTTTTTGAGTTCTTGATGAAATTTTGGCATTAGATGTTGAATTTATTCTGAAAAGGAAACACATTTAATAAACTAGTTAAAATATTATTGCATAAGGTTGCCTATGCACTTGCTGAATGACTGCATTACATGTTGGTTCCCTCAGCTCATTTTCACCATCGGTGAAATAACATAAAATCTAGCAATGGGAGATCTTTTAATTGGCCTGCTAGGATGTATTCCTAGATTCCAGATAGCAGTGCTAGAAACGGGAGGGATAGTTAATTTGGTATTTAAAATACAGATTAAGGTACTAATGTTGTGGAATGAGTTGTTTTGTGTTTACCACTGTGCATGTTCAGTGCAGTGCTGAGAGGATTTTGGATGTTTGGCTTTGGGCTGTAGCCGGTGGGGGTTTTTATTTTCTTCCGCTGGAGTGTCCGGGGGCAGTGCTTGAGAATCTGACCTGCCTGTAGAGCACGGCGCTTGCTTGTTATCCCCGCCTGCTTTCTGAAGCTGCCTGCTCCCCGCTGCGCTGCCCTGTCTGTGCTGCCTCGGCGCTGCTGAGGGCAGGGCGGGCGGCTGGGAGCCGGGAGCCCCTCTGGAGCTGCCCACGGGAACGCCAGCCCAGCTCCCCCGGGCCGGGACAGTGCCACCGCCTCGGCTCCCGCTGGCCTCGGCGTGGAACTTCGCTCCGGTCCCTAGATGGGGCTTTTTCATGGCAGCATGTTACAGCAAAAGCTCTTTTGATTTGGGAGCTGAAGCACGGTCATTTCTGTGTGCAGAATTCCTTGGTCTTTTTTTGGAAAGTTTTCAGGATGAGTAAAGTGAGCAGGAATTGATTGCCCCTGGGAGCGTGAAACAGATGAGCCCAATTGACTTAGCTTCCAAAAACGTCCTTTGGCTCCTAATTATATTAAAAAGCTCATCCTGTCATTCTGAGAGAGAACTCGCTACTCTTCTAATAGTGGTGCATTGCAAGCATCTGCTTCACTTCCCTGATACAAACACTGCCAGCAGAGTTACAGCATCTGAATCTGGTCCGTAATTTGAGCTCCACCTACTACATTGCAGCAAGGAATAACCCAACATACTGTGCAACTGTACCCTGGTGTGTTTCGGTTAACAGAAGAAATAATGCAACGTTCATTTTGTGAAAATAAAGTACTGCATGTTTGTTCAGGTAATGCTTCAGGAGAAGTGAATGGGACCCTGCTTGTGTGAAATGCTGGTGGGCTAAACCCCATGTTTAATGCTGCTCTATTAAATATGTGTGTGAACAACTGGCAGTTAAAAGACCATTTTTAGCCCTGTTTTATATTCAGGAAATAGAGGAACTTTAACAAGCCAAACAGAGTTGAAAAAAGTTTTAAATGTGGAAAATTACAGGAAAAAGTAGGATGTCAGAGAGATGAAGGACATGGTTACGAAAGAAGTTTTTCTTTTGTGAGGAGGGACAGCTAGCTGTGGTCAGAATAAACTTGACTTTTAAGCTTGAAAATAGTCCTGGGTTTGCTTTCTGATTTAATAATTACAGCGTGCGTCTTCAGCTGAAGCTAATGCTTGTATTGGCGAAGGATCAATGGCATAAACAAAGTACAGGGTGCACGCAGTTGTGTGGGAAGGGAGACGGTTCTGAAGACTCAGCACACTGGTTTGATGGAAGAGAAAGGCCAATGGGCAACTACGTGTTGCTTTCTGCTGTGAACAAAGGCTGAACATCGTGCAAGTGTGGTAAATTGCAATCATCATTCAGTGCATGAAAACAGGAAAACCCTCTGTCTTCCACTGACTCAACTAAACCACAAGATGTGTAAAAGTGTGCAAGTTGCTGCTGCTAACCTGAGCTAAAAATGAAAAAAATGTTAGATCAAATATCTTTCATTCTTTCTTAAAAAAAGGAGGAAGTCCCTTATTTTTCCCATCACTTTGTAATTTGTCAGGCATTAAACTTCATACCGTGACTGAAAGAGGAACATAATTTAAACCCATAAACCTTGTATTTCCATTTTGATTAGAACTTGGGTCTTTAGAGGTGGAATACTGGTGGTTATAAGCAATCCTGAAACAAGTGCTTTTCATCCTGTAGGCCATGAGAAGAGCAGTGAGATTATTCCCCCCTTCATTTCTAATTGCTGGTGGTGTGTTGAAAATGAAAGGTCTTTAAAATGACCCCTTGCACACTGCAAGGGGTGGTCTGAGAGTTGGTATTCCAGCTTCGCTCCTGTGCATCCCATAAATGCAGGCATGGGTCCTTTTGGAGTGGTGAATACCAGCTGTGTCCAGCTGTGTGGGGCTGCTTTATGTGAACAGACTGAACGTGGGGCAAATGCTGCCTGTGTTGTGTTACTTCATCAAATGGATCAAAACTGTTCTTATTCTACTGCCATTTCAATTAAGGGTGTTGTATAAATATTACTCTGCTAGAATTATGCATATGAATAAGGTAAGCAGATTTAATTTGGAGGCTCTAAGTGAGCGTGAGACTGCTTGCCATTGATGTATCTGACTTCAAATGTCAGTGCTTTCTGCTAGTTATCCTGACAGTTGGTACATAGGGTTTGCATTTTGTATCAGAGATCCTGAGCAAGATCTTACAAAAATGTGCATGTTTTATAATTAAAAAATACATGGAATAACATTTCAGCAATACTCATTTTATTGCACACATTTAAAGTAAAAAATAAGGTTTATCTGGTTTATTTGGATTCTCTGGCAACAAATGAGTTCTGTTAATGTGTCTAAATAACAGCTCTTGGCTGTTGTGACATCCATGATTCTCCTTGTAAGTTATCATTTCTGCAAAGAAAATGCATAGAATTGGTACAACACAGATTCTTCTATATTTGCAAGTTGGAAAATGTCCATGTATTTATTTTAATTTGCAGCTCGGGGCTCCCTGCATCATGAGATCATGAAAGGAACACAAGAATGGGCCTGCATTTTTGACTACGTAGAATCTGGATCAATGCAAATTCAGTGAGAATGGGTGCAAAATGTAAGGTGTCCTGTCTTCCCTTGATCCACGATGAGCTGGCATTCCTCACACACGTCAACACCCTGAAAGCGATGAAAAAATTCATAATATTAATGGCCTTGTAAATGGGAGAACGGGGATTAAAGAATCACCTGCTTCTGCAGTGAAACACAAAGCTGTAAAATGTGTGTAAAAATATATGGCATATTTCTTCACAGAAGAAAATTCTATATGTGAGAGACCTATTTACACCAACTGATGTGGGTGAGCGCTCTGGTACCCACTGCAGTGCCTGAGATAGGAATATGCTTGTTATAAACAGGGTGATGGGAAGGGAATTGAGGTCGAGTGGTGGGTTACCATCTCTTTGTTCCTCTCAGAAACATTGGTGAGTAGCCAGCACAGCCTGCAGGTCTTTTAGTATGAGGTACTGCAAACTTCTGTCTGGATATAATGTCATTATTCTGATGGGCTTTGAATGGAAACAGGATATTCATGCTGAAAAACAAGATGAAAATGTGGTTGCAGGAAATCCCCAAATGAAAAATTACTAGTGAAGTGGCCTGAGCGAGGAAGAAACCTTTGTAACAGCATCAGTTGAAGTGGAAGTTGCTAACTGGAAGGGGCTCTACAGATACAATATTAAGAAATCTGAAGATTCTGGTAAGATTTAAGTGGGATTTTCAAGAATATCTGCATGTGCATTTTCACTGGAATAGGAATATTATGCAGGAGTCAGTGGGAGTTATATTTCAGGGTGCATCTGGAAATCATGGTCTCATAATTTGTATTGGAGGGGGCCTGTGGGGGTTTCTGGTCCAACCTCTTGCTCGAAGCAGGATCAGTTTATGAGATCAAACTAGGTTACTCCAGGTTTTATCTTGGTGGGTCTTGTAAACCTGCAAGGACAGAGACTGCACAATCTCCCTGAGCAACCTCAGTGTTGTGTGGTCCTCGTGGTGATCCATGATGCTTCAGCAAAACCAGCCCCAAAGTTACTAAATATGTTACATAAATTTATTAATTTTGTGATTTGCCTGTGACTACTGACATGGGTCATGTCCTCACTTTCCTTTAACTGCAAGAGGTGTTGGCTGCAGCTCAGCTGTTGCAAAGGGTCAGCAGCAAAGTGGCTAATGAGTAGTGATCTCAGTGGAAAAATGTGGATTCACAATTAGAATGCTGCATCCAGAAAGATCCCTTGTTCTACACAGGAGGGATAAAGAGGAGAGCAGAGGCAAAAGAAATTCACTTAGAAGAAAGGAAAGGAATACAAAGCGGAGCTTATCAGGAGTTGCTCTTTCTCTGCTGTAGGAAGAAAGAAAGACTTTTAAGGAAAATTGAAAGAAATGAATGATACCACACAGCAAGGTCAGGAGAGGATGAATAAAGGCATTTGCATGTTAAAAGCAGTGAGGACAGAAACCTGAAGGACAGAAGATGAAATGTGGTGATGCTATGTGCTGTAACCATTTGTGATTAATCATGATATGCAGAAAGAATTCCTCACTTCTGAATTCACAGTTTTAGATTCACTGATTTTCCTCACAATTTCAAGATGAATTTCAAACAGGAACGATTTTCATAATTATTTGGATAGTTTGATGTTCCAGTTTGTTTTGCGTATAGATAGAAACAGAGTTGCTGAACTTTTGTCTAAATATTCCTCTCTGCAGACCTGTATGCATAAATTCGCAGGCCCCCTAGTCTGCTAAATTCTTGGCACCTTCTTGTTTTCCATCTGCCAGATGGTTTCTTCTCCCACTAGTCAGGGTTATCAACAATTATCTGTTTCAAGCCATGTGCATGTCTCATAACAGTTTATCAAGGGAGACATAAAATGGAAAAGTGACATATTTAGTGTTTATGTAACTTCCAGAATCACTTTTGGCAGCTTGCATTATTTGCTTATTTGCCACTGCTGGTTCCTACGTATGTTTGCTGTACTGGTCTGGGGTCAGCCCTTCAGAGCTCAATTTGGACAATTTATTTGGTCAATTTACTAAAATCAGACACCTTGCACACTCAGTCAGCCAGAGTTTTTAGGTGTACTAACTTAGTTGGTCTAGTGGTGACCTGTTTTGTTCTTCAGAACACCCTTACATCTGCTTCACCTCTCTTTTCCCAAGCAACAAGTGATAGGAAATGAGGATATGGACTCAAGTTGCATCAATGGAGGTTTAGATTGGATATTTGGAAAAAATTCATCACTTTGAAAGGCTTGTCAAGCAGTGGAACAGGCTACTCAGGGAAGTGGTCAAGTCCCCAACTCCGGAGCTATTGAAAAGACATGTGGGTGTGGTGCTTAGGGACATGGCTTAATGCTGGGTTAATGGTTGGACTTGATGTCATAAAGGTCTTTAGAACCTAAATGGTTCTCTGGTATGATGGCTACATCAGACCCCACCAATGCCATCGGGGGTGGCTGGAGACATCGGGGCTCCTTCAGCTCATGAAGCAGTGAGGAAGGTCTGACTGCCAGAGCAGAGCTCGGGGATGAAGCCTGCTGACCTCCTTGGGGTCATGTGCTTTTCGCCTGCGTCACTGGCTGTAGCTCCACCACAAACTGCCAGAGCTGTCAATGGTAAAGGATACCTGGTTCAAAGAGGTACAGTGGTAAAGACTAAGTGGTGGAAAACAGTTCTTTGTGCTTCTCTGCTCCTCTACAGGAATAAGCACACAGCAGCCCGTGCTGGCCACTTTGATTTTGTAAGAGTTTAACATCTGGTCGCTAATTACATGTTCTTTCATGCTGAGCAGAGGTAAAAATATACAATATGAAAGTGCAGTGTTCTGGCTACTGCCCAGAGAATACCTGCTGTGTTATTTTAACCCAGGAACCCTCATCCCAGGACACAACTTACACACACACACATGAGCTCCCCCCGCTTTTATTTTGCTTCAAATAAGAAATGTTGTATCTGATGCCACAGCAGAGAGGCAGCTGCAGCCTTTCAGGAGGCGGTGCCCTGCAGGTGTTAATGAGGAATGTTAATGAACCTGACATAGAAAAGGGACACCTGAAAGTCGTTAGGGGGTTGTGTTTTTCAACCCTGTCCTCTCGAAGACAGGTAACAGTTTCTTGCCAAAATGAGATGGAAGCCGAAGTCTGCTCTCTGCCTTGTTATGTCTGCCTGTGCCCTGCTGGGCCAGGGGGCTGCTGTGTGCCATCAGCCTCACAGGGGCAGCTGGCTGGGACGGGGGCAGCTCTGAAGGAGCTCTCCTGGGAGAGTGCGGGCTCTAGGGAGGATAAATGCATGGGGGGAGCTGCTCTTGGGGGTGGTGTGGCTTTGCCAGAAGCATCTTTGATGGGAAGGGCTGCTGCAGGATCTGAGTGCCTGTGGTTCCCCTAGGACTGCTGAGAGCCTGCTGGAAGGTGCCCGACCTAAAGCCCTTTCCAGCGCTGGGGCTTTGCTGTGCCCTGAGTTGTGGGGATGTCACTGAAACTGCGGGAAAGTTGGTATGTTATCCAACAGCGAGAGGTGGTGGGGCTGCTGTGCTCAGGCACATTTCAGTGTAAAGAGTGGATGACACACATGGAAGAGCACCAGCTGGGACTAAGGAGGCTCTCGAGTGCGCTGGAGCAAGGAATAACGCTCAAGAGGGATGCAGGTGGCTGTGCATCGTGCAGGAATAACACTCAAGAGGGATGCAGGTGGCTGTGCATCGTGCAGGAATAACACTCAAGAGGGATGCAGGTGGCTGTGCATCGTGCAGGAGCCACAGCCCGCGAGGCGCCTCGGGACTGATGGAGCTGATGGAGGTGAGCCGTGGCGGGGCGGCTGTGCTGTGAAGGTGGGGTGGCTGTGGCACTGGGACACCCCTTCAGCGAGCCTTGGCTGTAGGGTGGAGCTGATTTGGGAGCACCGTCCGCTGAGCTGTGCCGGAGATAAGAACCAGCAGCCTGCTGCTGGTGACAACAGGGCTCTGGGACGGTTGTTTTGGGCTGGGAGCGAGAGAGGCTGAAGCTT
The DNA here is from genome assembly GCA_013397865.1 of Struthidea cinerea. Taxonomy (NCBI): domain Eukaryota; kingdom Metazoa; phylum Chordata; class Aves; order Passeriformes; family Corcoracidae; genus Struthidea; species Struthidea cinerea. Next base: position 5,690,820 of record VZTI01003805.1, read on the forward strand.
GAAGCAAACTCGTCTGGGGAGGGGTTATAAGTGAACTTGCTGTTTGTCTGGGCTGTTGGGTTCAGGCTCTGGGGGTGCTCTGCTGCTGTAAGAGCATTTGGCTCCTGTCTGTGCCGTGGGATGCTGGCACAGCGCCGCGGGCTGCGTGGTGCTGCTGATCCCCACCGGCACCATCTCCTGCTGGGCTCTGGATACCTGAGCACACCTGCCTATGCCCACCTCTCCAGGGACATGCAATGCTCAGGCAAATCTCTGACATGTAAGGAGAGGCTTCAGAGTTGATCTTGCACACGTGTACTGAGAGAAAAATGTGTAGGCATTTCCTTGCCATTTTTATGTCTTGTTGGGGTTCAATGTGGAGTCCTTTAGTGTATCTACTGGCCCCATCCCATGCCTGCAGTCACAGATGAATTACAGACTGTATCTGTTTCTCTTTGTCTTCTTTCTGAAATGGGCATGGCTGTCCTGACCCCTCATCCCTCCTGCACAGGTGAGCTTTTGTCTTGCTCCTGTCTCATTCAGAACAGTGATCAGGCTCCCTGTTGCTTAATTAGTCCTTTCATAAGGAATAATTGGAGTAAGTGCTTTGCTCTGAGTGGTAGCCAGCCATTTATCTTTTTTACTTCTATCTGAGTGAAGAATTATTTTGAAGTTTAATGTTTCACAATTGCTGGCTTTGACTATGGCACAGCCTGTAAACTTTACTTAGATAGATTCCTTAAATCATATCAAGAAATCAGTGGACTTTTCCTCACTGCAGGCTTCAGATCTTGGTGCAGCATCTCATAATTGCACCTCGTTTTCACTTATAAGTCTCTGTACAGGAGATGCTGAGAAAATGCATGCGTGTGGGCTTACAGCTGAAGTCCTTTTGACTGCTCTGAGCACCATGAATGTGCGTCCCTATACACCTTAACTCCTGTTTAAAACAACAGACATAAATAATTTTCACATGTAAGCCTCAGATTTCCTTGCCTTAGGGTATACAGGCAACATGTAACAGCCTTTTGGGTAGCTGCTGAATTTATCCCTGTGGGAAGGTGAAATGGAAGAAATGAAAAATCTAAGCATAATATTAGAGAAAGGGTAGCTAAATGCACAGGCGGATGATGCATTTAAAATGGTTTGTGTTTTAAAAAAATCCCTCATAACTATTTAGTTAGTACTTTTGTTCTATAATTAAGACAATTATCTCAAGTGTTCCCAGCAGTTCTTCTGCATTAGGTTACTGAAGCAAAATCAAGATGCCCACTCTTCTTATTTATTCTCTGACTTACGTGTAAAGGGCTCACTTTGCAGGCTGCTTGTGATGGGCATTCTGCTTCCATGTTAAATGGGTGGGCTTGGAAGGAGAAGGGGTGATATCCATGATGATGAATAAACTTCCTGTACCCACACTGACTATTAGAGAATGTATTAGCATCCTTTGGTACAAGGCTGTGCTGGGTACTCCAGGAATTGATGAACAAGTGGGGCAGTGAGGACATGATAACGTATTTGGCACAACAGACCACGTTATTGTCTAAAAAGTTTGTTTGACATATGGTTATTCTAACACAAATAGTAAATACCTCATTGTACAAAGCTATTACTGTTTCTAACTTGGCTTTCTGGTACTTCAGAGAAAGCAATGTATCTCCAGCATTTACTGGACTGTAGTAGTGACAAAAATGCAGCACACTGGCATCATTATGTATATACAGAACTCTCTTTTTTCAGGTCACTGGATACTTCACAGATGCAGATCTATTTCCCTTCATTGTTCATGTACTTGGCCTTAAAATCTGAACTCTTCTAGTGGCAGTGTGGCCTGGGAGAGGCAGCTGAGAGCTCGTGTGTGACGCTTCCTTCTAAGTGAAGCTTCTCTGCAGAGAGAGGTTGTGGTGAGGATGGGTGGAACTGGTCATGTTGGTCTGGGACAGTTCTAGGGGTTTCTGACAACCCCAGATTGGGCCAATTAGGACTTAAAACAGCCATGAGCAGCCTACAGGGCTCTGTGCCTGAAAGGGAGCCTGCATCCAAGAGCTCTTGGTTTCTCTACTAATCCCCTGGGAATAAGCAAGATTTCTGAGCCCATGTCTGTGAGAAAAAAGCCATAAAAATACAGCTAATCACTTAAGAATGTGTTTTCAGAAGGTTTTTTAAAAGGCCCAGCAATGTTGCTAATTGCGCATATGTTTGCATTCCAATTATCCAGGCTTGGCCTGTGTGATGAACACATTCAGGGGCAGGACCAGTGCTACAAGAGGTTGTTCAGTGGCTGGAAGATCAGGACATGGTTAGACACGTGTAAATTTAGTTCATTGATGTAACGTATTCTTAATTTAGAAACCTATGTTCAGTAAAAAGTATTATTGCATTAGGATTAGAATATGGTCTTAACTCATAGACATTTAATTTTCACATAAACCCCTCTTAAGTGAAAAAAGGAACTAAGGTAATTTAGAGGAAGCGTTTCTATGCTAATAAGCATTTAGGGAACAAGTGGTGCATAAGCAGGCCACTGAAGACATGGTATCTGAAGAAGGAGAATGGAGATAAGTTTGATTTTTACACCTAATGGCAAGAGCTTATCAGGCAGCAGACTCAAAATGAATTTCTGAAAACTAGGACTGAGATTTGAGGTATGGCATGACAAAGTTTGGATTTACAGGAGAGGCTAGGTAAAGAGGTGCAAATATGCTTTTTGTATAGCTGTATCATCTTGTTTTAATAAAACATATTGCATTGTAACAATGCTTCTTCCCTTCTGTTAGGCTGAGCAGTCTTTGAAGTGTATCCTCCCCCACCCCAAAATGCAATTGAAATACCTAATCATTGCTTCCAGGTGTGTTGAATGTTGCTTGAGCCCTGCCTTGTTTCTGGGGTTTGGCTTACTTCAGTCACTGACAGTCCATCTTGCCCTAGATGCCCCTGTAAGTTGCACGCTCTGCTCCGCAGCCAAGAGCAGAGCAGTACGTGCCCCAGCACTTGCACCAGTCTGGAACTCTGCCACATCCGAGCAACATCTCTGGCAGGCAATTGTTTCACAGTTGTTCTCACATAGAGTTTTACAGCAATCTGTGCCCAGGCAGCAAGGGTAGTGTTTGCAAATTTCCTGATATGGAGGTTTTAGAGTCACAGGAACACTTCTGGTCCTAGCAGGAATTTCGTATGGCCTCATGCACAGAAACTAAGGAACCTTCACATGAAGGGAAAGTAGGATTTTGCCCTGTATTTCCAGAAATATTTTATTTTTCTTTTTTTATAAAAGCAGTTGGCTTTCTGAACACTCCTATTATTTCTAAGGTGTTGTGGGAATTGGTATTGCTGATCTGGCACTCTTGCTTTCTTACCTGCTGTTTCATCATGATTTCACTATAGTGACGTTTGTTGTCAAAAAATCAATACAGTGAGTTTGAGAGGAGCTGTAGCTGTTTGAGAAGTGGAAGCAACAAGCTAAACAGCTGATCTATCAAGTTCACTTGCAATATTTGTTTCAGTAATGGATCACAGCCTCATCCAGTTAAGCGATGGCCTTGGCAGTCACCTCAGTACTAGCTGAGGCTGGTTCTGGTGATAGAAAAACCTGTTCAGGCAACAGAGGAAATACTCCTCCTGGAGTCCCTGAAGGAAAACCAGAAAGTCAACTTCAGACAGAGCAGATGCAGCCCAGTCCTTGTTTTCTCCATACCCCTTTTGACTTGCACGTGCCTGATTTTTGGCATGTGAACAGAGAGGGTTGAGTTTGGGTATTGGAATATGCTTTCTGAAGTGCTACCCTGAGGGGCCATGACTCTTCACTTTGGGTTTTTTCACTGTTAAAATCTTGAAAAGAGTCTTCAATATGCAGATTGATTGAATGAAATATCTAAAAAGGATGCTCCCATTATTGCCATGAATCAGGATTCAGATTTGATTGTGTATTATATTCTTAAATATATTCAGCACAAAATGCCTTGCATTTCAGGCATCAGCTGAAATGGGCCATGCACTGACTCATTAGACAATGTGTCTGATTTTTACAGAGTACCTCTACTTCAATGGCAAGTTTAGCTCTTCTGATGGGAAGCAGAAATGTTCAGTAGGTAATATAACAAAATCAGCTGGTTATTTGATGGGGCTGAGAAATGAATGGCCTTAGTTCAGTGAAGGATGAATAATTCTGAATGAAGCTCATCAGATTCATAACCATGCCAAATCCAAGACTTGCTGGCTGGAAATTTTTCTCTGAAAAGCCTTACTCTTATTTTCTAGAAAACTCCCATTGTGCTGGCTGTGAACCTAAGGTGTGGTACTTTGTTTTAGTACAAAAGTGAGGATCAAATATGTTACTGGCATGCATTTTAAAAATGAATTAAAAACCAATTTAAAAAGCTCTTGGGATTAGCCAATTTCCATAGGAAAAGCTCTGCTCTCTGGACTCTGTTTGAGAGATACTAACCCAAAGTTTTTCTATACGAGGTTCTTGAAGTTACAACTTTACAATAGTGAGTGTTAAGAGTGTAGATACCTATCAGTAGGCTGTATTAATGTACCTTATGTGGTTTCCTCTCCTTTTAGAAGTCATGTAACTTGATTCTGCTCATGTGCAAATCTTTAAATCTAGAATTTTCCTGTGGATAATCAAGTTGAAATATTGCCTAATCATTTCCCTTCTTAGAGGAGGACTAATTTATGGATTCTCTGGATAATGTTCAGATTCTTATAATTACCGGATTCTTATGGATTTTTTGGATTTCTGGCATGAATATTTTCTAAAAAGGGTAGTACTTCTTCCAAACTGATTTGAATCTGCATGGTTCAAAGTAGCCATGTGCTAGCTCTACCCTGCCCAGGTCCAGTGTTATATATAGCTAAGGTTGTTTGGATTGTTTGAGAAGAGAATAAGGGAAAGGAAAAGTGAGATTATGGAACACAACTGTGGAATAAAGCTGTTTCTAGCTAACTGTGAGGTACAAAACATCTATGACAAACCAGTAAACAATGCAAGCAAGACCAAATTTCTGTGAAATCAAGTAATCTTTAATGCGTGCTGGGTGTCATCTCCAGGAGCATGTCATCTTCCAAGAATCAGCAGCCTTCTGCTCGGGTCCCACGCTCTGTTTGTGCGACGCTGCCCTGCCGAAGGTGCTTGGTGACGGGACCCAAACAAGTGGCACACTCAAATATGCAGATGGGCCTCGAGAGAGGGAGGCCTGTGTGGTGGTGTGCCAGTGCTTTGCAAACAACTGTGTCTGCACATAATGTACCCTCATCAATATGTGGGGCATATGTTGTGCTTCTGGATGCTGAACCAGCAGTGCAGTTGTGTGTCCATCTCTTTAAATCTTCCATGATTGTAACTCTTATTACAATCACTCGTTGGTGTAAGTGAGAGGGAGGGTGTAATAAACTTGTGTAATTTGTTTTCTACTTACCGTCAAGCTCTCCCACTTGTAAATAACATGAATTAAACCACATCAGTAATCTAGTCAATGTGCACTATAGCAAATCTTACATATGCTTCAGAACTGGGCTACAGATCAAATTGGAATGCATTTTTTAGGTAGTTTATAACACACATACTGAACATCACAATTCTTTTGCGTACTGAAAAACATGAGAAGCAATGTTAAGTTCAATATATAATCAATATTAATCAATAATATATATCATAGAATGCTTTGGGTTGGAAGGGACCTTAGAGATCATCTAGTTCCAATCCCCCTGCCATGGGCAGGGACACTTTAAATTTTAAAAGTTTTTATTTTCTAAACCTAGTATTTATATAGCAGTATTTCAAGTAAACCAAATTTGTCCCCAGATTTAATCTTTATTCTATGTATCTGCTTTGAGATTGAGTCTGCTGCTTTTTTGTACCACAGTATTTTTGTGTGAAGTCACTTGAACTTCATTTTTAAAACCCAATGAAATAGAGCTTCTTTGTACTCTTGGCATTGTTGAATAGGAGTCTATACCTATTTTGCGAATATTGTTACTCTTTTTCATGACATATGTATTTGTACATGAAAAGCAACCTGAATAACAGTCATTAAAATACCTTTCATTCCAAGAATATCTGAAACCACTAAGGTAATTCAATGGGGCAACATTGGAGTTATTTTTGCAGAACTTATCAATAATTGCCTTAACTGGGAAACTGTTTTTTCAACACCAACATCTGGATTAACATCTGCTGATGTACCAAATATGAAACTTAATCTTCAGGGAAAGGTTTCATTGATATTTGACTTGCAATGGACTGGATACTCTGTCAACTACTGTCTCAATCTGACTTCTTTCAAATAGGCCCATGAAATGCTAGATATCTGTTCAGAGCAGATATAGAGTTAAGTCTTTTATGCTGAAATACTCTTAAATCTGCAGCAGGAAAAGAATTTCTGGGTTGAACTCATGTCTCTAGAAGTTCCAAGTATGGTTAGTTATTGAAATTATGTAGTCATCTCCATTTTGGTTGGAACAGAACAATATATACCTAGGTATTTGCATAGGACTTGTGCTGCTGAATTCTACTCTAGAAGTTAGAGTAGTAACTACATAGCTGGCTTGACTTTTGGCAGTGTCTTTTACAACAGTTAATCTTACAAAAGGACTGTGCAATGTATGAATTTATACATTATATAGCAGTAGCTTATTAAACACTGTTTAATCTGTGTCTACCTTGCCAAGTCTCTCTTTTGGCTATAATTTCAAAAAAGAGGTCTGAAGTCCGCAAAAATGAGCTTTCTGACTTCAGGCATTTGAAAATCTCAAAGTTAGAATTTACTTTTTGAGGATGGAAATGCAAATGACTGTGTTAGAGTAGAGCTAGGGCAGAAAGCTTTCACAGTGCCTGACACTGGTGTGTTGGAGAGGTGGTTCTCACTGCTTTCTTATGGAGAATGCATCACCCTCAATATCCCCCAGAATAATCCTTTGGCACTTTCGTGTGGTCCTTATGCAGGTTTAGTTTCTCATTGCACAGAGCTACTTGGAAGGAGGGGAGGAGGAAGGGCTGAGCTTCTGGGTCCATCACTGTAATGAGAAATAAATTGGATACAAGGAGCATTTGTGTTGGGCCTTATGATTTGGTGTTGTCAGATCATGCTGTGGTGTGACTAATGCTTTTTCCTACTTTATTGTTGTTGAATTCAATGGCAAAACTCCATTTCTGTTAAGAGCACATGACAAGATCCAGAATAAGAGAAAGAAACAGATGACTAACAGTAATGGATATAATTGGGAAAAACCAGTCCTATCAAAGGGTATATTCAGGGCTGATTTAGAGTGCTAAGTAAAGGTAATTTGTATCTGATTCAAAACAAGATAAAGGCAACAGCTACTAAAGGCATATCCACTGTGCACAGAGGGAGAGAGGGAAAGGGTCTCTTCATTCATTCATTTTAATTCGGGGAGGGGGAGTGACTGCAGATGGTAGTTGTGTAAATGATCTTTTAATTGGTAAGAAGGAATATTTCCCTTTGCTCATATTTATTTTTTGAGATTAAACTTTTGCTTGTGCAAACAGTGTCCTCTGGCTGGTACACAGCAATGGACATCTGTGCTTTTTCAAATCATTAGCACTAGATTAGAAATTTTGGCTGAAATTCTGAGTATTGAGTACTAGCTTGCAACACCTTATTTTCAGTAGATCCACATTAGGGTTGGGTACTATCCATTCTCTGGCCTGTTATCTACCAGTTTTGAGCCTTTCTTTCACTGAAGCAACATTTATTTTCCTGGGAAAGCTCTGCCAAGTGTGCGGCCTTCTGGCTTCTCTGTCCTTGGCAAGGGGCTGCCTGAGAGCTGCAGAGCTACCTGTGCTCCTGGCTCACGTGCTGTGCAGAGGGATTGCCTTATAGGTTAGGGATGAGCTATTTAAGAAGTTGATCGGAATTTAGCCTCACTAAATATGATCCCAAACACTGCTCTGACAATATGAAGTGGCTGTAGACATTTTTCCTTCTCAAAATGTGTGCATGGACAAGTGCTTGGTGTAGCCACGAACCTGGACTGCAAGTATGGAGGAGAATGAAGCCACTGTCTTCCTTGGTGTGGTGCTACTGTGTTAAAGGAGTATGGCAAGATGCTATTAAGTGTGGGACTGTTGGGTAAGATGATTAATCTCTCTAACTAGCAGGAAGATTCATGTCTCCTGCTTGGTTTAGAGTGATGAATGGTCAGAATCCAAACTGCTCTTCTGTGACAGTGTTGTGCAGGGGAGCTGAAATTCTTTGAATCATTGCTTTTAGCTTGGTTGGTCAAATGTATCAAATGGCTAAATTACAAGTGATGCCAGGAGCCCTGATGTGATCCCCAGTATTTATGTCCATCCAGTTTGTGAGCTGCATGGACACTGGTCTCTGCAGCCCTGAATCAGCAAGAAAGCTTAAGAGTTGTGTGAAGAAAATGAAACTGCAGAGTGAACAGTAAAGAGGAAAACTGTTTAAACATTTAAGCAGTTGAGAGATTGACATTAGAAAGCTAGAGATGCCAGAAGTTAGGGGAAATCTGAAACCCAGCTTATTGCTAACACAGCTCTTGGGTATTTTGACTTAAAAACAGTGGGTTTAAGCCCTTTCTGTTAGTGGATCCCAAACCATATTTCAGTGGAAATATGGACCTCTGACCAGTAAATTTATTGCTATTGACTAAACCTAAACATGCATGACCTTAGTTTCTTCCTTTAGAGTCCTTGGAAGAAGTTTCTGGACCTTGAGGATTCACTGCTTAGAATTAGTGGATTACTGTAACTCAGGAGAATTACTGACTTGCTAAAGAACTCAGTAGAAACAGGCAGAGATATGTAAATTTAATTTCCAGTTGCTGGTTAATTAGAAGAAAATTTCCTGTATCTTGGGGAGAAAAAGGACAGGATGTGGCACTTGGCCACTTCTGAAGCCACAGTTCTTGGCCTCTGCAGTAACCTTGTTTCCTGCAACTCCAGATATTCTTCCTCTCTGCTTGTGCCTGGCTGTAGATCTCTGCCCCACGAACTGTGTTGGTACAACTGTTGTAAGAGTATGCTATAAATTAGATCAGTGAGTGGGGGCTGAGTTAAAAATAATCTGCTTTGAACCTAGATTATGTCACCGATCTTGTGAGCGCTGGTCACGTGGCTGGAGGCAGGGGTGTGCACCTCAGAGGTGTGGGTGGAGGGAGGAAGGGGCTGAGCGCCTGGGACACAGAGGCAGGCCTGGCAACCTGTCAAGCAAGCTTGATGTTGAAATGCTGTACTGTAAAATGATGTGTTAGGGTGCTGCACGTTCAAAGGTGGGCTGCCACAGTACTGTGTTTGGGTCCCTGGCACCAGGAGTGTGGTGTAGGTGGTGCAGAACTGAAGATGAGGATGGCTGGCCCTGAAATGGGGCTGGGCAGTATGCAGGTTATATGTGACAGTATGTAACTGCTCCAGCACAGGCATGAAGGGCAGGATATGTGGTGCTCCAGCAGACTGAACAGGGAGGTATGCTGCTAACATCTGGAAAATGTAGGGCTGAGTTATGCCTTGCCTACCTGCCTTTCCTGGGAGCCACATCAGGTGTGCACATTGTGGAGATGCAGTTTCTGCTCCCAGGGATGCTGAGCAGTATTTCCAGGCTGTACTTGGTGAGGCAGCCAAGCTGTTGGAGTGCCCATGGAGAAGATGCAGGTTGATTCCTTTCTTGGCTGCAGATACTCCTAGCCACCAGTCCAAGTGGGCTTTGGAGGGGTAAGGTCATGGCCGTCTGTATCTCAAATCTAGCTCTTACTGCTGGGATGAGGCTCAGAAAGGGGTGGGCAAGAAAGACCTTGGCTTTATAATCTGCGAATTAGAGCATTCAGATTGAAGTGGTCATTAGCTCCTGCCTCAAGGACTGCGTTAGGCACTCCATAAAATGTAATCAGTACCCCAGGAGTGAAGCAGGCACATCTTCCACACCGCACTTCCTGAAGGTGTTCTTGTCCCAGCATCTGTAACGTCGCTCTGAGTTTGTCAGTTAAGTGCTGCTTGCCAGTGGTTAACAGGTCATGGGGAGAATGACAAGGCAGGCTAATAAAAAGTTTTGTCTGTGTTAATGATTGAAATTTGGAAGTCATCCTGAACAGGGCTTCGGATTGAGTCAAAGATGAGAACAAGTAAGTGCCAATCCTTCATTTAGAGCATTTTGTCCTGAGATTTGTGGGCGCAATCAAAATAGCTTGACAAAGATGCTGCTGAAACTGATGACTTGTACAGCTCTGCAGTGTCACAGGATGAAGCAGTTACAAATAATTTCTGTTAGAACCACGTTTAAGAGACAGACTAATTAATATTTGGCAAATAACGCGTGGAGGTAGTAATCTTTACGGTGTAACAGCAGTACATACGTTATTGAAAACTGATGAGAAAAAACAATCAACAAATGCTGTGTACGGAAATTTCTTAAATTGTGCTTTAATGCTGGAGAAATTAGTAGGTTTTCAGTTTTCCGGGCTTTTGACTTTTTGTGAGTTATTTGGCTGCTTTGCTGTGCTCAGATTTCAAAAAGGCTATGTTAAATGCAAAAGTTCAGCTCTGTTCAGAGGCACATGTGAGAGCAGTAATGGCTGTTGTCCAGGAGCATTTAGCATATGCCTACACAGGGCAGTGCCTAACGAGGTGGGTCCCAGAGACAGCAGAGCTGCATTAGCACCGTGCTCTGCCTCTGCAAACCTGCCCTGCTTCTCAGCAGAGCCCATTAGCCTAAAGAGAAGGCTGCAGTCATGTGTTTATACTCTTTCCAGGACTGGAGGGCTCTGACTACATTTCTTATTATAAACCTAGCCATCTTTTCCTTGAGTTTCTCTTTAAAATTAATTTTCCCATCTGCAGTGTCTCATGCTTTCTTTTACTGATATCTTCCTCGCTTTCTCCAGCAGACAAGTTTTAACACAAGCTGAAGAGGATGTTTGTGGGTAATATCAGTAGGAACAATGCTGGTCTTGAAAGTCTCTCTATAATGTTTGAGCTACTGAAATAAATTACTGCATTGTGTATCAATGCTTTTTTTTCTTAAGGGTACTTTCTATATGTGCTTACTCAGCCTTGTTTCTGCACCTCAAGAGTTTCTGTACTTAAAATAGCTGTACTTGAGCTTAGTTTTGCATCGTTGTTCTGGGGTAAGATTTCAAGATGCTGTAGTTGATGTCTTGGGGTTTTTTAGTGCTTCTGAGGACATAATGCATCTCAGTACTGCCATAGCTGGTTTCTTGTAGAGAAGAAAACCACACAAATGTTTTAGAAGAGGATGAGGCATTTCCTTACTGTTAAATAGTTTGATAGAATCTGTAGACTAATTAATGCATATTATTTATACATTTATTTATATTATAAATAATACAAAGATATACTGTATATAACATAAACATACAGTTCAATTTTATAACTAATGCATTTTGTCACCCATGTTATTTGTGACTCTACTTGTTTTTCTTGTGCTGCTTGTAACTAGGAATGCTCACCTAGAAAATCATTTGTCTTTACCATGCAAAGTATTACCACTTTTGTACTTTAAGGAAGTGATTAATGCTGCCTGTCAAGACTGGTCTGTTGCTGTTGGCTTTTTATGGAAGCTTGTTTCATTCATGCATTTATTTCTGTATATTAAGTTTGTCTTCCTTGGCTTATTTCTCTTCAGAAGCAGATCCTCTAACACAGCTCAGTTGCAGTTGTCACACCTGTGGTCAGAAAAAGACGGTATTGAAGGGAGGGTTTTGCTTTGAGGTGTACTGTGAACAGCATGATCCTTTCTTGCTAAATCTACCAAAAGACACAAAACTGAGGGGCTGCCACGGGACTCTGCCAACACATTGTATACCAGAGCAGTTTGAGGAGTGACATCTTGAGTCTGTTGCCAAGTTTGAGGTGTGATATTGTGATGATTTTGGTTCATCCTAGGCTTATGTTTATTGAAAGTAACTACAGGCTCAGGCTATTTGCTGACCTGTTTCAGGAGATGTGCTGATGACTGCAGATACTGACTCTAGCAAGAATCTGTCCTTGGAATTGATGTCCCTGTTTTCAGTGTCAAAATCATGCGGCAGTATCTGTAAAAGTTGTCCCTCTCTAATATTCCCTGTTTCATATTTTTGAAGCACGTCAGAAGTGACAGGTTCATAGTCCTGAATGCTTGAGTCCTAAATTAACTATAAAAGGATATAGGTAACTCAGTTGTTGAAATTTAGCAGAGACTCTTGGTAGTGGGGACTGATCTAACTGACCATGTTTCATTGTCTTTGCTTTCCCATTTAATGCATTTTTACTGAAAACATAGCCATGATGTTTCTTGGTAATCTTTAGTTGCTTATTCTGGTTTCATGCATGTTGACTAGATTTTTTAGACTTTATTTTTATTCCCGGTTCCTGCCTCAGAAGAGGTAACTTGAATTACTACTTCTGTTGCCACTAGATTCTAGACAACACCTGACTAAATCAGTCCATACCTATACTATATCTGCCTGGTTTTTGGCTGTCCCTCTAATCTGCAGACTTGGCTGACAAGTTGCTTCCTGATAAGACAGCTGTTAGTGATGGTCGTCTGCTGGCAGGGTCTATTATCTTTGCTGGCTGTTTTCCACTGACAATAATTTCCTTCCCTGCTTCCAAAACTCATTACCATTTTTTTATTTTGAATGTTCTTGTGGGGCTAATGTTTATTTATTTGTTTTATTCTTTGAATTTACACAGAACTCTGCTAGCTTTAATTAACAGGCATCCATCTGTGCTCTCAGAGCCCTGATGGTAATTAAAATTAAGCATCTCTGCATTGTCCAAAGCAATATATAGAACCAAATTCTTCAAAACATTTCTGGAAATGTCTGTGTGTAGGGTTTTCCTCTCCTGCTGGCTTCCCTTAGTTTGTGGTGTTGGTAGTGCAGTCACTGCTGTGAATTAAGCATGTATTGTAACAGCTTTGCCTGCTGCTTCTCTTCAAAGCTTAGCAGGTTTTTTTTTTTACGCACACTTCTTACACACAAAGAAGTGGCATTTCCAAGGCACCTGGTGCCTGCAGCACGAATTTCACTCCTGGTGGGGCAGGAATGGGCATGCCAAGGTGACCCTGGCAAGGCCCCAAAGCCTGGACCTACAGCCCTCTGGTCTTGACCAGCCATAGTATTGGGTTTGGAGCAGGGCTAGTGTTAGGGTGAGGGTTAGCCTTGGAGTTAGAATTGAGAGAGTCAAATATCCTACAGGGTCAGGAATAGGCGTGCCAAGGTGGTCCCGGCAGGGCATCAACGTTGCTGCTCCTGCACCTTTCTGATCTGAAGCAGCCATGATGTTGGCTTTGGGTTTGGGGTAGGACTAGGGTTAGGGTTATACTTAGGGTTAGGGTTAAGAGATTCAAAGAGCCTACAGGTGCAAGAACAGAGGTGCTGGAATAGGAATGGCAAGGTGATTCTTTGTGTGGGTTTCACCATCTTGAATAAGGTTTCATTGTTTATTTTACAATAGTAATACTTCACAATATATACTTCTCCCAAGGGGGAGAAATTCACAAGCTCCTGTGTAATGGCGAGGTGTTTGGAAAGCAAAATACAGAGTGACAACATAAATGCAAAAGTTTTGTTCTAGTTCATCCCGCAAGCTGTGCTGTTAAAGATTGTGCTGATACCTTGCTGGAGGCCTATGAAAGGAGGTTGTTTCTGGAGCTTGTGGGTTCCAACCTGCAGCACCAGGTTCTTGCCCCAGTGTTCCTGGACCTGTAGGATATTGAGCTCTCTAAACACTAACACTAATCCTAACCCTCACCTTAAACCTAGTAAAGTGCAAAACAGTTGTTTTCCCCCATTCAGTGTCTCAAGTTCTCATGGCCTTCTAGTCGTGAAAAGGCATTGCTTTTCATTAGTTTATTCTCTCTCTTCATTCTCATCCCAAAAGCTGCAGAGTGCTTTTCAGAAACTATTGTTAGAAAAAAACTTATAACCCCTTATATGTTGCCAACTTGCTCCATCAGTATTAGTTCATTTGAACCTTCTTACCTCTGTACCAAGAGGCCTCATGGTAATGGAGGTGTGGGAAGCTGACTGGTTTATTGCACCATATACTGTACTAACAATCTCATGAGGTGCCCGCTGCCTGTGTCTTGAGCCACAGCTTAGGTGAGTGAAAGTTTAGCCCTCTCCAATCTGCTAGAGCACAGGTTGCAGGACAGAAGGCTGGAGGGGTAATTTCAGGACACTGGTAACCTGTAGGTAAAACTGTTGCCTCAGCCTTGAAGCTGGCTCAGTTCACGTGGGAACTGTATAACCAACTGGTATCGTGCCATTGCAGATACCACAAAATAAGCAGTGTCTTTAATATTGCTTATTGGGGAATTTTTATGTTTAAGGTCCCTGTACTGGTGAATTACTGATAAGGATAATAGGAGTTATGATGACAAGCAGATCCCAAGGATTGGGCTTTTTTGTACTGTAGGCTGTTCAGATCTATTTTGAGATTTGCAGCTATTAGTTTTTCCCTGTCTTTAATGCACGTTACCAGACAGAGTATGTTATAACCTGGGTGCCCTCAACATTATTCTCACCAAAGCTTTCTTCTGGTATTTAAAACAGTGTGCCTGCTACATCTTGCATCCAATCGTATTTCTGCTTTTGGAGGGACAGATTTGGGGAGCAACAAAAGAGGAGATTAGGGTAGAAAAAAACACATTAAATACCTGAGATATGAATGGCAGCACAGGTTTTTAACAAACAGTACCTCGTAGTTTATTAAGGCCAAATATTTTCAAGTTGCTGCTTTGCTAGAAATGTGTCGAAAGAAGGGTGGTAACACCACCTTAGAAACTTTTTTTTTTCCAGTTACTGTTTAAAATCATTATGGTTCTGACTTGCAGATCTGGCATGCTTGTTGCATTGATTTTCATATTTAAAAATGTAGACTGGGTGATCCTTACAATGGTGGGTCTGGCATCCTGCACTTATTCAGGCGTAAAAGACAAAATTTATAGGTTGAAATGATGTATTTTATTGGAACATCTGACCCAGCTGGAAGAAAGTTGGAAAGCATTTGGGCACAAGACCTCCACATAAGGCTTCACAAAATTAGTGTAGACTTCAAGCTAAGGACATTAGCTGAAGAGCTGTTGCTCTTGCTGTAACCTCCCTGTATCAATCAGCTGAATAATTTCAAAGAAATGTACAGGTAATTGTAGGTGTGTAAAAGTGCTGTTTTCTGGAAGGCTATTCACGTGACTTTTGAAGGGCTGTGAATGTATTTTAGAAGCAGGCATAATTGCTGGAAAAAAACCTTCAGATAAAAGGATTTCCATCTTGTTTTTTTAGGACTATAGACTGCTTCTAGGATAAGACTATTCAGGATAATTCAGGATAATTCAACAAAAATAATTTGTTGGCCAAAAGTAGGATTGACTGAAATAGTCCATGTTTCATTTGTCATGGCTCAAAGGACTCTTCAAGAGAAGTCTTATTTTTTGTACCTTCTGGGAAAATTGCTTTTCAGCCAAATCTGAGCCTGTGAATAACAGCAGAATAAGCACTGCAAGTTGTAATCCCACATTAAATTGTCAGTCATAGTCAATGTTACTTTTTTTCTATTTTTTTTTTCCCATTAACTACACAGTGGAGTTATTGGAACATGGGGCTGATTCCAAAGGGAGACGCATTTAGTTGTAAAATAGGATGTATGGTGAGTATAAGATCTGGGGTCTGAGCTGTTAATCCTACTCACAAGAGGAGAATTTGGAGACAGAAATCACTTGTTTCAGCATGTGCTTGGAGGACCTACTCACTATTGGGGGCTTTCGCCTTTGTAGTTATTTCCCCACCACTGAAGGGAAAAAAGTTTAATGTAAGTAATGCAGTCTAACATGGAGGCTGGTAGCACTAGAGCTAGGAGTAAATAAAAAAATTCTCACTTTTGTGTGTGTATTTATGCAATACAAACATTGAGAGAGTACCTGGTTCTGTTTCCTCTCTGAGTCCATGTAAAAGCATGAGAAGAAATATGTTCAACTGTTTAACCAATGTCATCAATACATCATTTTCAAACTTTAGAATACTCTTCCCAGATTAAAAAATAACAACAATAAGACTTAGCAGCCTGATACCAGTTAGAGTGATAATTATTAATGAAAACAACTGATTCATGCTAGATGCAATAGATATGACACTTTCAAAAGAATACTCTTTGGTCCAAACCCAACCCTGTGGGATGTTTCTGTGCATGGAACTGATTTTGTCCTTACACACTTTTAGCATGTACTTACATACCCTGTTGTATGTTGTGCAAATTGCTCAGCTGACTGAAGGCTGTTCTGTGCTCATAAGGAATCACAGCAGAGAAGTCCCTCTGAGAAACTTCGGGAGGCTGCTGCAGCCCCTGCAGCAACCATGTGGGAAAATTCCCTTTGGTAGCTGTGTCAGATCTGCAGATCCTCCTGTGAATGATTGCCTGTTCCAGCAGCCCTGCGACTGGAAGCTCCTGGGAACATGAACCTGACACCCAATTCATCTGCTCTGGTATCTAGGCTCAGTCACTCAAAACCATAAAATTACCAACTTACTCACCCAGCATGAAGTGTCTTAGGGGAATCTCTGTTTTTGAACTGTTTAGTATCTGAGTGTTTTACTTTGTGGAAATACGTAAAAGAAGAGAGAGGCAGCCTGGAGGAACAGGTGGAGAAAAGAGGAGAAAGGGCAATGAAACTGGAAACAAAGGGAAGAGGCTGAGGGCCGCAGTATTGCTGGAAGGGGATTTGTTGATTGACCATAAAGTCTTGTGAACAAGTACACACTGCATGTACACTGTTGTAGTTTGCAGTGCATTGATATCCTCTCTTCCTCCCTTCTCTCCAGTGAATGCTGCTCATGGCCTTGTTGAGGTTTGATTGTTTGCTTTGTGGCTCATTCTGGATTTGATTAAGGTCCGGCATAAAAGCAGATATTGTGCTGCTGGGTTGAACAGATGAACTTGAATTATTCTGGATGAATTTGTAACTCTAACTTACTATTTTTGAGATCATAGTTCTACAGTCTTCCCCTTCAGTAGAATAATGATGTTCAGATAAGGATAGTGTGATTTACTATGCCAATAAATTATTGATGGGAGGCAACTAAAGAAATAACATGGGTTTTGCTCTGCTAGTTGGGGCTTGAAAGGCAAGAGTTGCAAATAATATTTCTTTATGATACCAAAAGGCATAACTCTTCCAGGTTTGTTAGAACAAAGAATACGTATGTGAAATATTCCTGTCCTCCTGGGTTGTGAGCAGACTCTTACTGTTATGCTTCAGTGTGGGATCTGTATCAGTGCCATCTACCTCCCTGCAGTGGTACAGAAACTCTTCTCTGCCTCCAAGCAGACCTGGCCTCGTGGTCACTGTTGGAAGCACTGGGACTGAGGCAGCGAGGCGAGGGGGTAGAGGCTTCCACAAGGCACATCTAAGTACTTAATACCATAACTCAGCATCATGTGATTCTCACCTTCATTCTTCACTCAAGTCATTTAAAACACGATCAAGGGCATGTTTCTTTGCTTTATCTAATTGAATTAGGTCGTTAGATTGAAATTAGCATACAGTAAATTGGCAAAGCAGCAATTGCCTACAATAACAGAGCCTGGGCACTAAGCACAGCTTATCTTTTCCTAAAGAGAAAAGCCACCCTTAAAGCAGAGAAAGTGAGCTGAATTTGCAAAAATGTTACCTTTTATTTCTTGCTGGATCCTCTGAGATTGCTCCCAAATAAACGCTCTGCAGAACAATGGAGCCATTGTCTGCGGGCTGGCAGCAGCATTTGCACATCTTGCCTCAATGAATATTTTGTCAGAACAGTTTCTGCATTGCCAAACTATGCTAACCCCCACCCCCCAAGTTGGAGCTAATTAGTAATGCATAACAGAGGAAGTGGCTTTGTTCCTTGTCCTCTCCTTGAAAGAATAATTTGACCTGCTAACAGATAACTTTTGGGACTATGGGAAGAAGAGGCCACATAAATGTTTTTCTTATAGTAATGATGCAGCAGGAGGAATTGACTGTTTTGTAGAGGCTGTCTTGGGATTGTTTGCTTGTCAAACATCAAATATGCCATGGGAAACTTTGTTTCTCAGAATCTGCCTTTTTGTCCCCTCTGGTTTGTACTGTGTTATGTCAAAATTGGATATGCTTATTATAGTTCTACTGTAAAACCAATGGTTCACAAGCCCATGCTCTGTCACATCCACCATTTGTTTATTGTCATAAATTCTTCAGTTCTTCTTATTTGTTTTCTTCCTTTTTCCACCCACACCACAGCATGCCTGTGAATTCTTTTGTGGAGGCTGCAGCTTTCTGAGCCCCTTTAGATGAGCTCTGAGAAAAGCATTATGAGCAATGCAGTGGCCTCCTCCAGGCTGTGTCTCTTCTGAAGATGGTAAAATGTAAATAAGCTGTTGGTACAATCCCAGGTTCATTCCTGTTTTATAGCTAAGAAAGGCTCAAGTGAAAATCTAATTTCCAACATAGTCTGGGGGAAATGCTTAATTATACACCAAGGAGGAGAAAATGGTTAAGGGGGAAATGACAACAAGCCCAAAAAACATCAAAACTAATGTATGCTGTGAAAATTCACAAGAACTGAAGCAGACAACATAATTTATAAAAAACTATGTAGGTTTTCTCTTTCCTTGAAGGAAGAGAGACACTCTGCATTAATGCTGCTCTGAACAAAGCCCTTTTATCTTCTAGGGATGATTTTGTATTCAGTGATATTAAAATAATTCTAATTCAAATTAAAATTACTTCTTGTCTTGAAATCACCTAAAGATATGTTTGGCCCTAATTTCTGATAACTTATTCTCCACATAATGCTTTTCATCACTGGGCATTGTGTTCTGTAGTAAGCTGCATCCTCTTGTTCATGGGAAGTCTCACCACCATCTCAGGCCAGAATAATTCAGTAAGGATGCAGTTGGTTTTGTCAGCAAAAGTGAGTTTCTTCTGTTATAACAACTTCCAGCTTTTAGTGTTAATTACTGGGGATAATGAAATGGATATAGCAGTAAACCTGAGTAGAAACTCCTGCATTTGTTGTTGAACTTTTCATAACTGGTCCTTGGCTGAGTTTGTGGATCTCTGGAATTTGATTATTTGTGAAATATGTTGTTTAAATAGAGAAGTGAATTCTGCAACCCATAGAAGACATCATCAAACTGGGTGAAACTGAACATGTTGAGTTATAAGTATTTTGTTGTTGGTTGTATTCTCTAGTATTTTTAATTAGTTGGTTGATGGACCAGACCTCTCTTACTGTCCAGGTCTTAGCATAGTTAAAGTTGTCACATGCACAGTTCTCATCTTCTCGTTCCATGAATTCAAGGCTTCTACTAACTTAGCTATAATTTCAATTTAGCATGATTTAACTAAGAGTTTTTGTAAGACACTTACAAAAAAAAAATTTTACTGAAATAGCTGTTTGAAGCTATTTCAACTAACATCAGCTAATAGCTGATGAAGCTACTCTATAAAACACTTCACTGAAAGCAGTTTTGGATTTGCTTTTGCAAATAAATCTTTCTTCTGCACAGCTCAAAGGCAGTGTCAAAGTGCGCTCGACTGTTTCAAGTTTTTGATCTTGAGAGGAGAATTATCCGAAAGAGTTAGGAGATCAAAATAATTATGGAATTAAGAGAAGGGGTGAACAGTGAGAGTGACTGAGAGCATGACACTCCTATCACTGGTAGAAACTAATATTGAAATGAGAGATTTGCTTCTAAAGAATTATATAAGGTGTATATTGCTTTGATGGCTTTCTATAAATTATAACCTTTTCTATATGAAGCTTGCTGTATGATGTCTGAGAAGGTTGAATGTAAATTGATGCATCCTCTGAAAAGCTGGAACACTTTAGGGATCATGTTTAAGCAATTTGACTTGAAATCTTAGTCCTGGTGTCAGGACCTGGGAAATAGGGGCAGTGTCATCTCTGGTCAGTAGTTGGTTATCTCTGGTCTGTGGAGTGATGCTACTGGCTCAGACAGTAAGGTGGTGTGTAGGATCCTAGAATATGATGAAAAGGCTGCTGACCATACACCATATATCTTGTCCATCCTGCATAATATGTATAATATGTCAAAGAATTTATTTTTCATCTATTACACTGATCCCCTTGAATAAAATGTTCTGTATGTTAATTCTTCTGTCTGCTTGTAAACGTATTTTGTGATGAATTCACAGAGACAGAAATTGCTTAAGGTTGTCTCAGGAAAAAGTAGTTAGACACAAGTAAATTCTTCTGTTTTCTTTGCTTTTTAATTTCAAAGCCTGGCTTTCAATTATGCATAATATTCAAGAACTTCTCCCCAGTGAATAGCCAGTCATACGAGGCAGCGCGCTTTCAGGGGAGGTTCTTCAGTAGCTTTATCCCTAATACCAGCATGTATGGGAGCTTTTTGAGCAGTTCTGCAGGAATGTACATCATGTTGCAAGACCATATGTTCATAAGGAACAGGAATGTAGAAGTCTTCCAGTGTTTTTCAGGCACAGTTATTAAACTGTTTCCTGTTTCTTCGGTCCAAGTGATCAGCTGTGGCATTAGCATCGTGTGGGGAGTTGTGATAATGTGTGCAGGGTCAGCTTCTCTGGGGAAAAGCAAGATGCAGACTTTAAGGGCTTAGTAGGAGCATACCTTTACTTCAGTCTAGGGTAGAAGTGATCCTTGTGAAGACTCAAGGACAATAGCTGTGGTAAAGCTCCCCTCTGAAGGCAGCCATGCTTTTGGAGCATGGTCTGAGCTATTGAGAACAAACTTGGGATCCTGAATGGGATCTGCAGTCTTACTGATATGGATAAGAACTGTCTAGCCCAAAGCTAGTTTTAGTGTTTTCTTATGTACTGCAGACACAGTTCTTGACTGCATTGCAGATAAACTGTATATATAACTTGATTTATGTATGTACATATTTATTTGCCCTGAAACAGAGAAACACAGACTGTATGCAGCACTCTCCTTGCTGTGCAAAGTCTTCCAATGGCAATAAGCTGATTTTCAGGGAAAAGCTGTGCCTTATTTGCCTCAAACCAATAACATTTCCCTACTGCTTACTAGAGTATCTTACAGTTTTGACATCAGCTTGCATCATCTTAAAGATGGGTACATGCAGGTGCACTGCAAAAATAGTTGAGGAAGCTATGACTTGCCCTTCTGTGTGTCCTGTGATACCAATGTAGTGTGTGTGATGCTCACAGTGGTTAACATCTGGTGAACTGCAGTCACCTCAGTTAACACGTGAAAATTGGAGAGCACAATGTATGCCCAAACTGTCACCGAGCCCAACATTTTTAAAAAGGATTCCTTTATTTGGCCTTCTTTAACTCTTTGAGGGTATGACTGCAATTTCTATTTGTCTTCAGTGAGTGTTCAAGTATGTGAAAGTAGTGATATGTGAAGTGCCACAAAAAAATACGGTAATCTGTAACAAAAGGAACTAAGTGCACTCCCAGCAACCACGGGGGTGGGGAATAGCAATTTAGCCAAATGTTCAGAGAGAATAGTTTTGTGCCTTTACTTGCCTTTTTGAAGTTTCTGGGAGCATAAGGCAGAGCCAGACTTGAAGTTCAACATGGCTCTAATTAGTGACTGAGGAAACAAGGTGTATATGTGTGTCAGCTGGAAAAATGTACCTTAAAGGACTTGGCTTTGTTGATCTTGGACATGATTTCAAATTGGCTAACTTGCAAAACAGCCCTTTAAATTTAGATACTGCTTCAGAATGACTGTCAAAACAGTAGAAAAACCAAAAAAGTCCTATGTATCTAACCCTGTAGTGTATGCAAAAAGCAGCTCTAGGAGCAGCATGGCTGAGTGTTATAAGTGAAGTGCCATAGGCATCCAGCTGTGTAGATGTAAGGCTTCTTCCTCTGGAAACACATGTGCTTCCCTTTGTGTTTGCTGAGGCATTATCCAAACTCAAATATACAATATTTTCTTGGGAATGGAACTGCATTTTAAAATGCTCTAGTGGCCTCATCAAACAGTCTGGAAGAAATACAGTTGGCTGCTGTATACATTTGGAAACAGAGGAACAATCACACCTCTTTCAAACAGGGTTACATGGAATAGAAATGGGAGAGGTAGTGCTTGTCCATGGGAAGTGGTGAGATTTTTATGTAGGCTCCCAAGCTGTCCTATGCAACTTTGTCCCATAGTTCCAGCAGTGAATCCAATTTTTTTTGATGATTATGTACATTTATGGGATGATTTGGTCTTGAAGAGTTTTAATATGTTGCTGTTTTGGGCTCAGGTTTTGCAAAAACATGTTTGCCTTCTTAGGAGTTCTATGGTTGTAAACAGTTTGTAGGATTCAAAGAGACCAGAGTAGCTTATAGACTGATGCTAGAAAGAGCTGCTCAAAAGCTGGAGTTTGTTTAATCTAAACAGTTTGCCTTTCAATTCAGTTTTTATACCCAAACTTGTTGGATGCACTTTTCAACAAAATGGGAAAGAAGTAAATACTTATTTTGGTGGCAACTGATACTTTTTTCCCCCCTTGAAGCAAAATAGAGTTTTGGATTATTTCACTACCATAACCCCCCTTCTCTGAAAAGATTTTTAGAAATATTATTTCCATCTAGTTGAACAATCATTTTGAAAATATCTTGACATTTTTCAAGAGAACTTCATCTGAAAATGTAAAAAATTAGGTATTTAAACATCTTAAAGAATCCCCATCTACACTTTTTTTTAAAACGTGTGCTGAATTTGACATGGGGCTGTGAATATTTTTGTTCCCTTGGAACTCCATTTCTTGGAGTTTGGAAATGGATGGAGAGCAAATGCTCTATTGTGACTTTCTATTTGATGGGAGGCAAACGGTGCTCTCCGTGTGCCCAGCGTATGTGAGGGGACACTGCACTGACTTTTGTGTATTCTGTTATTTCATGTTACAAGACAAGCCCAGGTCTTGGACAAACCAGAACTTGTGGATGAGGTCTGTAGGGCTTCCTGAAGCTGCACGTGGTGCTTGGAAGCCCCAGAGCTGGAGAAGCAGCCTGACTGATGCTGCAAACAGAGCTGTTACTCAGAGCACTTCTACATCTGTAAGTTTCAAGCTGCAAATTGCTATTGCCAAGCCTGGTCTTCTCCAAGTGTGTACAAACGTGTCAACAAACTAGGGCAGGAGAACAAGTGACCTGGCACTCCTGGCTTGGCTTACTCCCAAAAGTTGATCCACCTTCACAGTCTAAATTTCTCTTTACTGCAGAGAAGCAGGACATGAGTTTAATATTCTGGATAATAAACAGAATACTGAATTAAAGCAAGGATAATGTACCAGAGAGGGAATTGTTTGTGCTGCTCTCCTTGTGTCTTTGGGCTTTTTGCCTAGCTGGCCAACACCCAGGGAGCATGAACTGCTGTGGTTTGCTCCAGGAGAGCAGCAACTGAGGGAAACTGGTTGGGAATTAAGTCCCACTTCCTATTCCTGATGATGAGAGGCACTTACTGAGTGCAGCAGGGATTTCATGTTTTGTCTAAGGAAAGCAGCTTGCCAGTACTCCAGAGGGAATGGCAGCTGCTCAGGGAAGAGGAGCAAAGCGTTGGGTGCAGTGGTGCATAAGGCCAAGCCCACAGCTCTAACAGAAAATGTTATTTTAGAAATTTTGAGCTGATTCAAATAACAGCCTGGCTGAACGACTTCAGCATGTAACACTGCCGCGATGAAGGCACTGCGAGAGACCTGCCTGAAGCACCAGGGCAGCTGGAGGTCAGCAACTAAGGAAGCAAAATGGAGCAGTCTGAGAAGAGGTTTCCAGGCTCTATTAGAGACCCCATGGGAAGGGCCGGACTGTGGCAACATTGGGTGCCCACCTTGATGCAGAGAGAAACTGTGTGGGCAATAGGCAGAGGAGCTGCTCTGGGGGTGAGTGCAGACAGTGCAGCCGAGTCAATGCTGCACATGAGGTTGTCAAAGGCACTCTGGATGTGTGTAATGGGAAGTGTGTCCACAAGGAAAAGACCACGAAAATGAAAGCAGGGGAGAAAAGTCGAGAAGGCTGTTAAGGTCCGCTATGAGGTACTCTAAAGTGAAAGGGGAGGAATGGAGCATGGAAAGGGAAATGGGGAAACTGGAATATTGAAACATGGTGGGCAAGAGGGATTTGGAGGGAAAATGTCTTGGGACTAAAAAGTACAGTTCTGGGAGCTGCTTCTACCATGATCCTGTTCCTCTGTGCCATAAGTTTCTCCCCTTCTTAAAATGGGGACACTGACAATTGTCAATATAATGTTGTGGGTGTGTGCCCATCATTTGTGTGTGGGAAGGCCCAGAGACCTCAGTCAGGGTCTGAATCTTGTTACATCAAGTGTTGTAAACACCAGAAATGCCCAGACAGCTTTAAAAATAATTCATGTGCAATTTAAGTGTATTTATGTATCACTGTGAGGAAGCTGTTAGAAGAGTCCCAGCAATATGTTATGGCTTAAAAAAAGAGGACATAGGTAGGAAGTGAAGAATAACCATGAAATGGCAAGAATCAAATAAATGAAGCTCACAGAGTATTAGTTCTTAGTTACAGACAGAAAATAAACACATATAGGCAGAACTGAGAACAGTCTTTCCTGACCTTTCAGTGCAGATGAAGATTAAAACCAAATACGGCTTGGAATACTTAGGAGAAAGGGGCACAGAATTAGAATGGATTATGCTGCTCCTGCTGTGAGAATAAAGGTGATCATAAGTTCTTAGTTTGTAACTTCTGTGGCTAAAAAAGGTGCATATTTTTAATATTATGATTTGGAATCATAAAATGATTATTTGGTGTCCTACCTGTGTTTATCTAGCCCAAATGCGGTGTCTGTTTTTGTGGTATGTTATTTTTT